>PNEQ01102767.1:0-79468 GCA_003012365.1 Medauroidea extradentata
ACTTGTACCCCCCTTAGCTGTTGGCGGGGAGGGGAGAGTGCCGCCTGTACAAATTAAGACACAAATGTTAATTATTATAATATTAAGTAGTATATAAGGAACATTAGGATTTAGGAGCCTCAGTGGTAATTATTTTCAAGTGTAATGAGGGAATATTAATGTGAAAATGAAATAAATGCGGCAATGACAAGAATTTACTATCCTCGAGAGGCGGGGCTATTTTGAAAAGCTGGCTCCTGATTGGCCTAAGGGAACCAAAGCCTGCAGAACAAGTGGCGGGGATTTTGGGACCAAACAGTAGCAACGCGGGGGAGTTGAACGTAAGGAGGGAGGTCGGCAGGACGTGTGACGACGACGGACCGGGGTGTTACCGCCGGGCGTCGACTCGAGCGTCGCGACGCGGAGTAGAGGAAGATATTTTAGAGCCAACTGACTTCGAACCGGGGTGTTACCGCCGGGCGTCACGACGCATTAGGGTGCAATAGAGTCATGAACGACGAGAGACCTGGGGTGTTACCGCCAGGGCCGATTCGCGAGTCGCGAGATTGACCAGTCGTGTGGGCGGAATTTAAACAGGGCCGCTAAATTCACGCCAGGAGAGGACAGTGACGACTTGTTATCCGTCAAAATCGGACTGACTGACTTTTATTTCCTCTTGCGACAACAGCACCCAGTAGCAATAAGTAAGACACGTAAAGAGAGCAGCACGGGGGCGCGTCGCAAAATAGGGCAACAGCTACATGTACAAGCGAAAGTCAGTAATCTTTTGATATGCTGAACGTACGTTGCAACCTAGCAAGCAGTCAAGATTTCCAACGATAAATCATCTTCTCTACTCATCTGGAATACGTCGTTCGGAATAAAGTGAGCTCTAAAAGTAAAATTTTTAAAAAATTCCACTAGCCGAACATTAAAATAGCTATCTTACTGATTGTATGGTTGGCAGAGAATAACCGAATACAGTACCGTGTATTTTACTACTTAAATGCAACAACACTGAAATAAAAGTACCTAAAATCGACATAATTGTTTTTTTTTATATTATTAAATTATCAAGTTTCCTTTAAACTGCACAAGATAAACTACACGGACTGTATCCAGATATGTTAGTTTTGACTTTAAGGCCTTGTTACGGAGTTTTGCAGTGATTTCGAAAATATTTTTTTCGTTGCTACCTAATACTCATATCAAAATATCGCTGCACAGTTTTGACACTTATATGTTATTATTTGTAGCTGAATTTTTTTGTAGAATTAAACTGAACGGTTTTTTAGATTTCAATACCCAAAATACCATGTTTTTCGTCGTGAAAATAAGCAAAAATGAAGGAAATTATTTTTTAGCTGGCGAATGGTACATTACTTAAAAGAACGCGTCCACAGTACTGTGCATCGTGAGATTGCTCATTGACTCAAATTTTTTTCAAAACTTTTGGTTTAAAAAACATTTGAGTTATTGGCACCAGTCTGAAAAAAAATACTCGGGAACAAGCCCTTAATCCCATGAAACTTTTCAGAAGAGCACCAGAATTTTTTTTTCAAGTATATCACCCTGCGATTAATAAATTCCACCTGATCGCTTGGCATGCAACATTTTCAGTGTGATCTCCCAAATCTCTGCGTTCTATGGATAAGACTTAACACAAGAATTTATTTTTCTACTTCCAGTAAAGAAATTTCTGATTCTGTTTTGGTTTTCAAGCTAATATGTTATTAAAGCCTTTTCTTCTATGCTCTTATCAACGTCATAACGGCATCAAGAACTTTATCATAATGTATTGGTTGTTTATCTTCATCTAGTTCACCAAATCAAAAAGCCATTTATGTAAAGTGGGTACGAAAATTTATTTATGAGTGTTTTTCCTGCCACGTTTCGACAAGCCTAATGAACTGCACATATCTAGTTAGGAGATACATATGGGCAGACGGGTAGACCTCTTTATACAATAATTGCCTTCTCTTAACTGGGTCAGAGAATTTTGATTTTATCCTTTTAGTTCACCTTCCGCCAACCCTTGGCTTCCCACCCGTACCTAAGGTTCAGCCCGTTCCGAGCTTGTTGATTTAGGGCATTACCAGTCCCCTGGCACTCGCTCTTATGAGATTTTCTTCAACCTTCCCTAGACTCAGCGGTTCGCTCTAACTACGTGTTACTGGTTTCGCTGTATTTTCTCAATGAATTCTGCAGTGCGTTTGGCCAAGTGTAGAATCGCTATGGAAAATACTTTGGACTTCCTTCCGGAAGCAATCGGGGTAGACTTTCAATCCGGCAATTTTAGTTTCGGGTTTTGTATATTGTTAATATTTGGTTTCAGAATCACTCAAAAAGAATGCTGCGATGATTCTTTACTACTACAAGTAATGGCCATTCCTTTCCTTCTGCTATTGCTCTGAGCACTTGTCTCTCTGAGGATCTCGCTTTTAGCATCTAACCAATACTGCTAACCTACCCTCATTGAGTACCTATAACTTTTGTTCTTTTTTTTTTTTTTTTAGAACGCATCTTTATTAAGCTGCTTTTTTTTTTTTGTAAGTTGAGTTTTCACTCATAGTTTTGCACTTTCTGTTTAAAAATCATAAAGTACTGAAAGTTTGTTTACTGTATTATAAAGTGTTATTGTTAGGAGTATTCCATCATATTTAAATGCGCATTACTTGACGACTATGAAACAGCAAGCAGTTATTCATTATTTAAGTATAGTATTTAACAAATTATATCGTAATTCTTCGTCACTATTAATGACTGTATAAGTCATTTACAAGGTACCTCATTTTGTCGGCGAGGTATAGTTACAAAATTTTAGATTAGGTTTTTATAAACAATCAAAATTACCAAAACCCAGTAATAACAATAAAGTTCGCAATGATTTTCAAACAATTTTGGAAAGGAGCTTAAAATCTCGTTTTCTGGGAATTTTATTTTCTGCAAATGTTTGCCATCCTGTACTTACACGCAATACGCGATCGTATATACTGGCCTTCCTTGATCTGTAAAACACTTGTTGAGCAGAAATCGTAAAATGTAGTAGTATGTATTAGACTGCGATGTAAACACGTGTACGAAAGCGCCGATGAGTTGGTTACGGTGTTGTCACAAACTCGTATATCAAACGGACGACATAAATGACGATGTAAGTGCAGGGTGATACTTTTAGGTGAGTTCAGTGTAAAGTGAGCAATAAAAGTTAAACACTTAAAAAATATAACTGCTTGTATGGTTGACAGCGATTTCACGCAATATAGTTCCGTCTATTTTCCTAATTCAGTTAAACAACGCTGATACAAAATCAACCGAAATCTACATACTTACATTTTATGTAATTAATTAACTTTTTTTATCAATGTATAGAGGTTCCTACCGACTGCACGGTTTATCTTACACGCGTAAACATAAAGTGATGTGTCCAGAGAGGTCAGACATTTCCCGTCGTTTGCCGTTACGAGCGGAAAGAAACAAATTGGATGAAAATAGAGCTTCAGCAGGGCTTTTTTGAGTGCTCACTTTATCCCGAATCGCCTATAAAAAGGCTACATAGGGGATGTGTGTATAAGAGAAAGGGAATTGGGAAAAGACAGTCCAGTGCGACACAACAACATACTTAGAGAAGGTGATGGATGGGCCGTCATTCACCTCGAGGTAAGTGTGCAAACGACACCAAAAGTTTAAAATACACGACCAAAGACAGACAATTCTCCCCATAGAGCCTTTTAAAAGGACTCACGCTTGGCAAACTGCTCGCACTATATCAGTACGTTGTAGCACCTGACATGACCTGGGTATACATACGCCTGATTTGGTTCGAAGTGGGATAATTCAGCTGTTTTATCTTCTGACGAAAATCAGCGCACAACAATTGTAAATTATAAACAGTGTTCAGCGAATCTACCGCAGTTCGGGGTTAACGTCCTCGTTGAACTCACTTCGAATGGGGACAGGACCAGGGAACTTGCCGGCCACGAACATAATATAGTTAAATCGTGTTTTACAAACGCACTGAGTGTGGATGTGCGCTGTGTTGCTGGCAGACTGTACAAGGACGTTATTTCATGAGAGGTTACACCTGAGGGTTTCTCGGTGGATTGTGTGTTTATCGAGAAGCTCAACTAATGAGAATTAGGGAATGCGGAAAGCAACTTCGAAATTTTCTGTACCGCTCAGCTGAATAAAAGCTTTTTAAGTAAGATTATATTTTCTTTGATTGTACCAAAGAATGTTAAAATAAATTTAGGGCGGAAAAAATTAATTACCCACCCAAATAGATAGAGGCAAGATTATTTCGCATATTGATTCTAGATCATGTTGAATGCCAATAATGTGTACTTCAGTACTCCTTCTGTGATTAGACGACACCTGTTTTAACACGTCGTTGAAGACTGCAAGCCAGTGATGAATAAGGAAACAAGTCGTTGTGGTAACACGTGTTACGGTCAGAAGCCAATGGATATTTGACTTTGGCCAGTGTGTGTATAGGTCTGAGACATTTAGACCGTTGCCAGATTAATACGCGAATTACTCGTGCCTCTACAAATAGGCAACAGATTTCACATTATATATATATATTAAAAAACCTTCGGTAGTACTACATATGTAAAGTAAAACACACACATACACATACATACTTAATACTTGTACACATATCTTACGGTTCAAAACAGCTCCAAGCTAGCTTGCCTTATCGAAGAGCGACAAAAACACACAAAAAAAATCTGCCATTCAGAGTGTATTTTGTAATATGTAATAATTTGGTAACATTAAATTTCCACAAACACACTTAAATCGATATAACGTTTGAAACTGCTATAGTTTCAGTAAGTTTAACTTGGAGTGCTTGTCATCTTTGTGGACTGTCGATTTACATTTTCTCTGACCAGACATAAGCTGCAAGGGCTGGAAATACCTTCAGCCATTGACGTCTTGCGAGTACTGTTATATAGCTGACGTCACATCAGTATTCAGCTCTTAATGAATTTCTTCAGCACACTAGTTCGTCAGAAGTTCCCACATTGCAGTGTACTATGTCGTAAATTTTATTTCGGAATTACTATGTAACACTATATAGTTAACTATTTTATTGTGATCGTACCATAAAATCATCAACGTGTAACACCTTCGTCTTTCTCTTCGTTCACATTACAGAGTAGATGTCTCCGGGCGGTTTTACTTCATAAATGAAGGAACCTGTGTGTTTCGCGCTTTCATCTGACAACAGACTGGACTCAAAGTTGCTGCTTGATCATCTGACTTCTGGTGTTGGTGGACATCTTGTGTGGCGCGTCTGAAGGACTTCTTCAACCAATGACTAGAGACCTGAACAATTCGCGTTTTCTTTAAGCGCAAGCTAGAATTCCAGCAACTATAGGTCTGCATCACGTTCACAATTGGCTGCTGACTTAATCGGCACTTCCTTGAAGTAGCTGAGCCAATAATAAACCTGTAACTGAGTACTGACCCATTTGACTGTGTCAGCGAGCAACCAATAAACAACTGCTATCATATTCAGTACACAAATGTTCTTGGAGGTTAGCCTGCATATCAGTGAACAAGCGAATATTTCTGGCCTCTACCAATGACTAGAGGCACGAGTATATCGCGTATTGATTCTAGGTCAGGTTGAACGTCAATGATGTATACTTCACTGCTATTATTGTGATCGGATGGCAGGTGTTCTGACACACATTTGACGACTGCAATCAGTAATAAATAAGGAAATAAATCGTTGCGAACACACGTGGTACCTGCGCGTACGGTTAGAAGCCAATGAATATTCGACTGCAGCCAGTGTGTATATAGGACTGAGAAGTCTAAGCTGCTACTAGATGAATACGCTCTGATAATCGTGCCTCTACGAATGACGTGTAGTTAGAGAATGTGGTTTATCGCGGGAAAACTTGACTGTTTGCTGGGTTTCAACTCACGTTCAGTTTACCAGAATATTACTGGCTTTCGATTGTAATTGCTGTTGCCCTATTTGATTAACCCAATAATATATATAACATCCTCTCTGCATAAGATCAATTGTAAAATATCTACTTCCCTGAAATATATACACACAAATATACGAAGGCTTGGAGCCTACAACGTCACGAAGTTTGTTCGAGTGAGTATAGACCAGCGGATTCTGGCCTATCGGCAATTAATTACGCGATATTTGCGTTTTAAAGAAAGTGTGTTCACATCTGACGGCATACGGTACTATGGTATCTTTGTGTAAGTGACATTGATATACCTTCAGGAATAAACAATAAGGATATATTTATATTACTGAAGTCATAGTTTTGGAGAATTCATTCCTTGCCTGTTGCTAGTGACTGGAAAAATTCACGTGTACTGACATGCAGGCTGGCCTCCAAGAATATATGTGTATTCAAGCAGATATTATCTGCTCACTGGCTGCTCGATGATGCAGTGATATGGGCCTGCATTTAGCTTCTTCCGTTCTATTGGCTAAGATACTTCCAAGTAGTGTAAATAAGTCTCGGGACAGTTGCGAAAATAGCACGAAATTTCAGTTCCTGGAATTCTAGCTTGGGACAAAATAAAACGAAAATTTTTCAGGTCTCTGCACATTGCACGTATATTTGAATGGTCGGTAGTTTAAATCGGTGTCTTATATTCCACATGCATTTATTTGCATAATACTAATCCCTGAAGACTGGTACGATAACTACGATCCCCAAGTGATAGTCACACATTGTACGTTGTACTAAGTGATCATATATTTACTACTTTATTTCTGATAAGGAATCACGTCGCAGCGTTTGTACCTGCTGTTCAGGAACATTCTGTACAACATCGGGCTTCAGTTATGCCGCGGGTTCCTGAGGAGACCCCACGGGTTCTTTCATTCTCATGTTCTGGCAATAAGAACTATGAGAAATAATGTATGTTTTACAGTACCCAGCGGGAAATGTACTTATATATCTTCGCTCTTTCACTAAATTACTATAGGACTCATAAAGGCGACTACAAAATTCTACTGACATCCTTATCATTTCTTAGGAAACATGTTTTTATTAGTTATAATTTATTAAAACTTTAATACTAGTATAGATTTTTGTTAACATAGGTAGGTCATTCGTTAGGAATGCATGAATTTACGTTTTATAAATCAACTTTGTTTGAATGTTTATCTTTTGACGTAACTAAATTCACACACACAGTCACCCCCCCCCCCCCACACACACATATATATATATATATATACCTATATAAAGTATTTTGTTCACGAAAGTTGAGAATTCTATTCAATGTTCTGCCGAAAGCTGCTACGACAGCTTCAAGCATGCATTTATGGAGGGTCTTCTGGGGTAACGTGTCGCTCGATACTTTTCAATGAGAATTTAAGTGGTGACCCTAGTAATTTATGTGGACAATATGTTTTAATGTCCGACGCATGTCTCTAGCATTTGTCTTTACGATTACGGCTGGTGTTATTCCAACTGCAGCAATGTCAAAAAGCAATTTTTCCCACTTTGGACGAGCTGGCAATCATATATTTAACAAGCGGACGGTAATTCTAAAAAAAATAAACATGTTTTGAGGTGTGTCTTCTCTTCGTAAATAAATGCATTGGAAACACGTTTAATGCATTACCACATACCACCATGTATCACGTTACACCACAACCTTATGCGACGGGTCTAGCTAACTCATCTGAGCCGTTTACAGCAGGCGCTAGATGCCGGGTTTCAGGTACGAAAACTGGCAGACGATAAGGTCTAGACTTGCTCGTGTGTGAACAACCATGTCGACTTTACGAGAGGGCCGCGAAAACGGTGTGCAATGTTTTGGTCGTTGGTTTTTTCCTGTGGGACTTTAAGCAGTGACCCTGCTTGTTTTATTTATGGAAAGTTCATAGTAAGGTCCAGCCCGTGCTTCTTCAGTTTAATTTCTTGATTCCGATTGGTGCATTTTACGAGGCAGCAGTCTGAAAAAGCCGTGTATTTTAGTCATTTTGAGGTGCCCGAAATAATGTTTTTAAGCATGATATATAAAAACCAAAAATAGAGAAGCATAGTTTTAAATGTTTTTACTTTGTGTAGATAAAGATATCGAACGCACGTTTAGTAGTATCATTAAAGACCACTTTCTCCTAACACGCTGCATCGCGATTCTTGCGCCAGCTGTATAGAGCTCTTCTTGAGTCAGCAAGTGTCCGTCCCGCACATCACGGACTTTCTCTCGATTATGTTCAGCTAACGACTTTTCCTTCCCGCTAGCTCACGTCTGCCCGAGGCAGCAGTTTTTTTTTCTTACGTCCCTCCTTCCTTCAACCCCCCCCCCCTCCTCCCACGTCTTGTTGCCAATTTCCTCTGCGGACGTGAGTGAAATGTCCCGCGCCGCATAGACGGCGACTGAAGGCGCGGGGCTGATATAAGCGGCGCAGAGCTGACGTTATTTCATTACGCCACCCAACTTTACCACAGACTTCGCTCGCTCTGTAAATTTAGTTTTACGCCGTGAGCCAAGTTTATAAGCCGAGTACTGAGGGCGGACTTTCCGCTCCTCCGGCCAGACCCGAGAAAAGAAGTCTCAAGCCGTGTTAAAACGTACCTGCTGAAATATAGATGTGTAGGTCATCATACCTTCAGTGTATCTCTCGTCTTTATACATCTTAATATTTACTGCACTGATACCTAGGGAATGGAATAATTCACGAGTTCAGTGACCGATATGTTGTAGTCAGGGACGGGAATTTTTGTAAAAAAGATTTTTGCCCCACTTTGTTTCAGTGTCTTACGTGCACACCTGCAGTTCAACTTCATGATTATTGGCAGTGTGTTTTTGTGCAGAGTTGTGATTCATTTGACTGTGCCAATCAGCACACGGATAACTGCCACACATCACGTCTGTGATTTGCAGGTTTAACCCCCAGACGTTGGGTGTTTCAGCATCCAATCACTGAACACAAAGCAGAGATGCAGGTGCGCACGTAAGGCACTGAAACAAAGTGCTGCAAAAATATTTTCGCGAAATATTCTATCTCTATTTATAATCCACTGTCCTATGCATACTCGAGTCCGTCCATTCGTTCATTGTCTGCTGTTCCAGCAAGTAGCAGCTAATAGACAAATGGTCGGGGCTTTTGTATAAATAGAACTCTGGATTCTAATACGCATGACGTTGAACTCGCGAAATATTCCTTTCCCTAATGAGTGCTCAGTTACAAGAATAGATAGGTTTAGCTATCAACAGCCCACCCTCCGCCGCTATCCTTCTGTATCGTCATATTTGTGTCGGCTAGTCTAGTGTCTGTGATGTCATATTTATCCACCCAGTTTTGTTGACGTCTCTTTTATGGACTGTACTGTGTTAATTGTGTTGTTATAATGTTCCCAATGTTTTCCTTGTGGTTTACTTTTTCGATTGTTAACCGGAATAATTCATTATGGAATATAGTTTTAAATAATTAACGTTCACATGTAAGGCTACTTTTGGCTGATTTTCTGTTATTTTTTCCCACGTCTTAGTATTATTTTAACTCGAATAAATAGTGCCGCAATGGCTTATAGGTACAAGAATTCGTTTCACTCACCTACTAGCGAAATTTTTGGGATATTTACAGAAAAATACTGTTCTTAAAGTAATGCGTTGGTGGCTTTCATATGACGTATATTGTGTAATTTATCTACAGAGCCACGAGATTTCCACGAAAATATTTTGGCACCAATTTGTTGCAATGCCTTACGTGCACATCAGCAGCTTTGCTTCACGGTTATTGACAGCGCATCTCGTTTGACTACACCAATCAGGTTCAGTTAACTGAGACACCATACATCTGGGTTGGACAGTAGGACCGTTAAGACTAGTGGAAGTTAAAACACCCAATCACTGACCATGAAGCAAAGCTGCAGATGAGCGCATACGACATTGAAATCAAATTGTTAAGGACATGCAAAATTCGTGTTATCATTTGGTAGCAGACTAAACTTCACTTTCCTATACATAATAGAGTATATTCATCGATTTAATTGGCCACAAACTTTATATGTTTTGTTACTTACGTGTGTTACGTCTTTACAGAGGTTGGCCTATCTACTGTGTAAGAATTCTCCGTGGCAAGTCACGACAATAACAGCCAGCAGGAGACGTCGAAAGAGCCCATAGTCTCTTGGAGTCTAGTCAGTTGTCAGAAAACAGCGCGAATTTTTGCACGTCTATAATTATTGCACAGACGTAACTCATTTGACTGTGCCAACAGCAACAAGGTTACTGCGATACCACACGTCTGTGATCTGCAGGTAGAACCCTAGACGCTGAGAGGTAATAACAGCCAATCACTGACCATGCAGCAGGGCTGCATATGTGCACATAAGGCATTGAAACAAACTGTTGTGGAATCATTTTCGCGAAAAATCGTGGGCTCTAGTGATTGGCTGCTTTAACTCTTAGCGTCTGGGGGCTCTACCCGCCAATCATAGACGTGTGGTGCCGCAGTAACCTTGTTCTCATTGGTGCAGTTAAATGCGGGACGCCTCTGTACAAACATACTCCGCCAATAGCCACGAAGCAAAGGTTCACATGTGAGAGTTATGCATCGACACAAAATGTTACATAAATCATTTTACTAAAAATCACCAGCTCTACCAATAACTAGAGATAATGGTTTATCGTGAAAATTTTTTTGATCCAACATACCCTTGAAAACATCGCAGTTTCTCGCAACATGTTTAATTGGACGATATACGTCTGACACTCCGTAGCTGTCTGCAGACCGATAACAGGCATTAAATATTACAAAAGCGGGATTCTTATTAGCCTAGTCAAATAGGGTAATAGCTCTACGTATAAGGAAAAACTAGTGAGTATCGGATTAGCTGAACTTACGTTCAAACCCAGCAAACAGTCAAGTTTTCCCGCCATAAACCATCATCTCTAAAAGTACCTATGATATAGAGCTGCAGACGTGCACGTTGATTATTGAAACAAAATTACGCAAAAATACTACCTTTGCTCTCAGTGGCGTCGCGTGAGTGTTCCAAGGTGTGCGATGATCAGCAATGACTATATGCAACACTGAGTTGTCTGAGGAACCATTTGACTTGTATGGTCAGGAACACTCCACAGCCAGTAGCGTACAAGAGGCAAGGTACTTATAATATATACACCTTGGTCTCTGCAACAACACAACTGCCCAAAGTGTATAGTCGCTGCTAATACCGTACGTTGGAACACAGCCACACAACGCCACTGGTTGCTCTAGTCATTTGTTCATGGCGCGTTCATAATGGTTAGAGACCTGAAAACTTTGCGTTTTAGTAGGCACAAGCTAGAATTCCTGTAACTGTGAGTTCGTGTCACTTTCACAATTATTCCTTTACTTATTTGACGCCTCCTTGAAGTCGCTGAGCCAATAATAACAATGTAACTAATTGCAGGCCCATATAACTGTATCAGCGAGTATCTGATGAACAGCTGCTCTGTACTTGAGTGCACATACATTCTTGGGGACTAGCCTACTGGTCAGTGAAACCGCGACTTTTTCCGGTCTCTAGCAATAATTAGGGCCCGGTAGTTTTCGCAAAAAGATTTTTGCCTCACTTTGTTTCAGTGCCTTACGTGCGCACCTGCAGCTCTGCTGTGTGGTCAGTGATTGGATGCCGTGACACCCAGCGTGTGGAGGTTAAACCCGCAAATAACAGACGTGATGTGTGGCAGTTATCCGTGTACTGATTGGCACAGTCAAATGAATAATAACTCTACACGAAAACACTCTGTCAATAGCCATGAAGTTGAACTGCAGGTGTGCACGTAAGACACTGAAACAAAGTGGGGCAAAATTCTTTTCGCGAAAACTACCGGGCCCTAGCATAATACATTCTGCTAATAACCATGAAGCTTAGCTTCATATGTGCACATATGACATTGAAACAAACTGATGCAGAATTATTTTCGCGAAAAGTTGTGGGCGATACCAATCACTGACCATGGAGCAGAGCTGCTGGTGCACACGTAAGACACTAAAACAAAGTGGCGCAAAAATATTTTCGCAAAAAATTCCTCTCTCTGTCTATTGAACATTTTGGCATCACACTAACAGGCGACAAATTTATGCCAGCGTGTCAGTGACTATAGAGTCAACTATCACACAACCCTGTACAGTTCTCGACAACTGCTGCCCTACTTTGCAACAACGCACGAGCCACTACTGTAGAAATGAACAGTAGTTTTCTAAGGCGAGCCTTTAGGCTTGTAAGCGTGTTTCCGTACGTGTTGCATAACCTCAATTCATAAATAATATAATGTTTATCCCGATTAACTTTCACTTGGAATAAATGACGATAAACAGCCTAACTAGGTCAATGACTTGTAAAAATGTTATTGGCATTTATCGTTTCAGCTTGCGCTAGTTTTATGTAGATCTCATCTCACGAAACCTTACTGTAGCGACAAATCAAGATGAAGGTAACAATAAAGATATAACACGAGCAGTTTACCAGCTTCGCTACGCATATGCCACTGAGAAGTTCTAATGCCCTCACTTTACAATGTGTGATCTGTTGATCGGCTTAGGTTTTATCGCATATGTGGAGCTACAGGTAGGTTCGGCGGTACATTCTTGCTGTCAGAGACGAACGTGGATAGTAGGTCGCAGCACTGGGTTAGCGTTATTTCTACTTCAAATTAGGAAGACATTATAAATTCGTAATAATAAGCTCGTATAGGTAAAATATTTTCTACCATTTGCGCTGATGACGGCACGGAGCCATATTTATTCTGGCTCTTACGGAGCTACTTTATAGGACTGTGAAAAACCTATCACATTTGTAAACGATAGCCGATGCGTTAACACGCTGGCAATAAAATATATAATAATTTGCTACCAACATATGTTTGTCAATAATTTTAAAACGTAAGTTTAAACAAGACAATCTAATTGATTGATGGGAACTTAGCGACAATTACAGCACGTATAATATATTTTAAAGTTTTCTAATGAAATATAATAACACTTAAATCATTATTTTCTGTTTACGTATTCTTACGTCAAAAATATGATTGTTAAAACTTGTGAAATTTAGTTTAATATTGTATCACATTGACACGTAAACACTATTTCATCAGGATGTTAGCGCAAATGTATTATTCTGCTGATTTAATTACAAACTGCTAGTTATAGGTTGCATTTTTGGGTAATGCTTAGTCATCAATTGTAATAATTTTGTTAAAAAATCATAAAATGTTATTATGAAAATTAACTGACACCATGGCATTTAGGAATAAAATTTTTTTAGTATGATTAGGGTAAGTATTCCATGGTTATTTCAGTTCAGTTGAAGAATAATTTCTTCATAAGAGTTGCAAATTTCGTCGCTATACATTGTTCATATTTAAAAAGAATCATACGATGCTATGTCTAGAGTTTTGTGGCAATTTATTTTCAGAATCGTAAACACTAGCATAAGCACATAAACACATTTTTTCTTTCTATGGGCCGTACTGAATATTACAATAGTTTTCTTAAAACTTATGGATTATGTAAATGTTTGCGAACTTAATATACGTATTATATTGCAATTTACAAGATTTGGCGGAAAATTAGTTACTGTGTGTAAGTTTAAAAAGGACTGTATGTAAACAGAAGTACATATATACATAAACCAATCATATGCCGCCATAGTTTTGATGACAACGTCAGTGCGACCACGTATTTCGTATATGTTCAATTAATACTTGCCTTTTTTAACGCTGTGTTTTGGAAGTCGCTGGTTCCAACAATCAACCCTGTCGCCAAGTACATCGCTCACTGGTTGGTTGAAACATGTGGGCTATGACTTAAAGTAATTAGTTTTATAATTATTACTTTTTATATGTTTATTGTAGTTATGACTTTTGGAAATAATATCTATTTGGGACTGAAAAGTTAAGTTTTAATTTTCTGGCAGGATAATTTGACGTTATAAAATGCATGCGAGTGTTATTTGGATTGGTTTTTTAACATACTGTGGAATCATAAGGAAAGTTCAGTAGTTAATGCGCAAAACCTTGGAAAACAACGCAGAATGTCTACTAGGCGTTAGCGCAAGGCTCGCTTCCTGGGGCAGTATGTTTCCCGCTTAGCAGGCTCGTGCGTTGGGCGAGTATTTCACAGTGTCGCAGGCGTGCGACCCTTTACACGAAAGCATCGCCGGCTCTCAATTTCTGGATAGCTCCAGTAATCCCCCGGGAACAAGCAGCGAGGACGGCGCCGCCCCTGAAATTTTAACAAGGCATAGCCGGGAGCAATGATGGCTGAGGGAGGGGAGAGGAGGAAGGGAGGTAGCATTGAGATGAGGGTCCACGGAGATGCCGGCGATTTGCGTCTCCTCGCACGAGGGCGCCGATCTTATAGCACGCAGGTCAGACCTTTCCCTCAACCGACGCTGAAAGAGAGGAATGAATTTCCCTCTCGAGATTCTGAGTGCGCTGCAGAGAGAAGATACACGATGCCTCGTTCAGGTAGGGACGAGAGCAAGTAGTTGATCGGGAACTCCATTTCTGAAATGAAAATTTAAACACTCGTTGTAAAACAGTACTGTGAAGAAATAAACTCGGTTCTAAACCAATACCTGTACAAGTTTCATAGAAAGCTTCGTGTATTATTTCGTAAATCTAATATAAGGATAAATATGTTACTTTTCATAATTTACAAACGTACATAAAATTATAATGAATTCACGAATACTGTGTGAGGGAAAAATAGTATACTAGGGTATCCAAATTACAATTTGAAGACTGCTGAAAGAGACAAAACATAAACACGAATATTTCTCTTTTCTGTCAAGAAAAATAACAAAATCCTTAAAAAAGAAATTTTAAACATTTCTTGTAACGACGTAAAGTCGAAGAAAGTTTTGAACAATGAGTGACATGGACCAATTATAATAGTTTTGTATAGTATACGCATTACAAACGTAGTAGAGACGACGTATTTAATCGTGCATCTATTGCATTCTTACACACAAATTACTAATAATGACAACGTGTTCTCACCTAAGAAGACGGTGAATCGCGTTAACTGCAGATCTATAGGTTTAATCTATGTAAAGCTAAGGATGTCATTTTATCGGCTTGACTTTTCACAACAAGAGTGGTGTTAAAGAAGGGGATTACTGCCACTTAAGACAACTAATAATTACTAATGAAATTATCTTAACTGTTAATTTGATATTCCCTTCAGAATCATGCAACATATTTATATAATTTAAGACTATGCAACGGGAAGAGTCGAAGTGTAAAGTTTAGGTTTGACATTTTGCTCAGCAATTTACCAAAAATTGTACATGTGTCTGTGTTGTTTGTCAAAGTTTATTCGTATCTCCATAATTATTAATCTGAATGATGACTACTTAATACCACGAAAATGTTCTCTCTTGGCGATATAGAAGTTTAATCCAGGAGACTGGAATTGACGTTTCAGAAAGTAGGTCACCTGAAACATTGAAAATAGAGAAGCTTTACTCATGCTTTGAGAAATAATTTGCTCTTTGTAGGGTAACGTATTTGATACCTCCCTCATAACAGCAACTGTTTTACTTGTATTTCAAAGCTAAAGTTTGTGGCGCAGATCTCGTTTTTCTACTACAAGTTGTAATATAAATTATTTCGTATATTATTTGTTCACATTTACTCTCGTGTATAATTTGCACTACACAACGCTGTAAATACTTCTTGTCTAGTTTCTGCTTTGTGATTGCCATGTTGTTTAAAGTGGTTGTGTTTGAAAGCCTTTAATATCACGATATCAAGTATGTTTTGAGTGAATTCGTACATGGAAGTCATTCTGTAAGCAATCTTTTCAATTTTCTGTTATATTTATACAAAACAACGAGAGAAACATTAATTGCTTTAGCAAAATATTAAGAACAAAATAATTGCTCACCAGATCTTTAAAATCATAACCATTTTATACATGTCATTAAGTGACGCAAATTAAGTGTTGTTTTACTGGTAATTCTTGCAAAGAATATGGCCTGAAAAGAAATAGAATAATACAAAATAACGTTATAGATTGTAGGTCATGAATATACGACTTCTTTTTATCAAAGAAGGCACTCCAGCCATTAAATACGATTGCATTTGATTGGACTGTGATAGCTACACTGTAAAAAATGTATGTAATGTTACTCATCATATGTATGGTAATATTCGCCAACCTTGAGAGAGAAATCTGATTTCCGAATATGTGTGGAAATTCCCGCAAGGTAGTGTATTCGCCACACAAACCACTCGGAAGTTATGCTCGCGCGTTATGTCAAATTGTCCTGCAGGGCTTGCACCAAAACGTAATGAAAAATTACATTACCAGTTGAGCAACTTTCCTTGACATGTGTTGAGTAATTTTCCCTCACTTGTAGAGGTAATTAGCTTCCATTACATGTAGACTAAATTAACCTCAACTTTTTTTTACAGTGTATATTACTGAATATCTGTTTTTATTAGTGGTACACAAGGCTATACTTGCTCAATAGATGTTTCATTGGCCAAGAGGTAAAGCGAATGAAATAATTTAAAAGCTATGCGATGTTATAGATTACAAACCTACAAAGCATAACTTTAAGGAACTTATGCATTGACCTGTATGTTTAAAACATTTTGGTTATGAAACACTAACAAATGCCAAAACAATTCGTGCATTTTTACATGTTAACTACCTTCGCTTTTTTACTAGAAATTATTAATATAAAATATTCACCTCTCTTGGAGCTTAAGTTACCTACCTCCCAACACGGTGATGACCTTGACCAATTTCGGTCATGAGAAACTTGGTAGAGTTGCGATTTTCTGTCGGGTTTTCTAAGGAAACCTTATTTAATTTTGCCTTTATTTTTCAACCATCGCTCCATCATAGGATCTCATCTCATGTCGCCCAGCACACCTGTGGGCCTCAGTACAGCCTCGTCAACTTGGCGATGGCACAACATCTAAGGCCTTGAGGTCAAGGTCTTCCATTTATTTTTAAAAAATTGCAAATAACTCCAATACTTTTTAACAAAATGCTTTGAAAAAATTCAAGACTGTGTACGGTCATATGATATACAATTTTGCCAGAGTTTTTTTAAAAATAATTTATTGTTTGCTAGCAAAAACTATTTTGCTTCATTCTGGCTTACTTTGACAACAACATATGTGGTATTTCAGGGGGTGGAAGTCTAGAAACCCGTTTGGTGTATTGCAATAGAAAAATTCCTAAACTAATGATGATATATAAGTGTCAAAACTGTAAGAATGAATTGTTGATATATGTAATAATTTACGTGAAAATTTTTTTTCGAATCCACTACAAAACTAAAAAAAAAACGGCCTTAAATTCCACTCCTATTAAATTTTTAACAGAAAAAGAAAAACTGATGCTGTAAATAATGTTTTCACAACATTGTGACATAACGTATTTAGAGTCAACTGCCCATATACGAGCAAGTCCCAAAATGAGCACAATTTAAAATCATTTTATTTATCTCAACATAAATTTTGCTAAATGCTTTTGAGTTAATTTATGTTGTCATATATCAATCTAATAAAAACGCAATTTTGTTGATCGGTAAGACCGTAAAACCATTTAAAATGGAACAGCAAATTAAGTGCCACAGTTACATTCTCACAAAACTGGTGCCCAAATCCTTCTTTTCCACGGAGGCGGGGTTGGTACGACAGCAATGTTTGGTGCTTTGTGTTTTGTCGTTTAGTAATTCAGTGTTGAGCTACTATAACAGTAATCATTCATTCTCGCTGTGATACCAACATAAATTATGTGACAAAACGATTGCATATAATGTTATTGCTTTCCTTTTTTAGGAACGAAAATATTAACACACATTTTTAAAAATGTAAACAAAGACTAGTTCGATACATCTTGACATTTGATAATACGCCATTGAATGATATAGTCATCAACAAATGTCTCATAAAGGCGCTATGTTGACAAAAAGACGGCAAGTGTGGAGGCTACGTTGAGACTCCGCACAGTCGTATTATTGGGTTGTTTTGAAATTCTGAGAAAAATATAAAATTTTCTTTTATAGAGTGAATTATATTTAGCTTTCGCTGCAGTACAAACATGTTAGTTGAACTTATAACTTATATTTTGGCTGCAATCAGTCCAGCTAATAAAGAATATTTTTAAAATGCTGAATTGGTTACGGCTTGAATATACGTTAAAAGTTCAAATGCTATATGTTTAATGTAGCGCAAGATAAATATCATTCACGCTATAATAGATAATTACGCAATTTTCTTCTCAGAATTTCATACAAGTGATAAACGATATGATTCAATGTTATGACTGATACGGAGCCATACGACTTAACGCGAGTTTTGTGCCTTAATGTTGTCACGCTCTTCAAGGCCTAACACGTGCAAGATACACTCAACCAGGTGGCCATTTTAACTCCGTGCTGAGAAACCGCAATCTGTCTCACCTTGTCCACAGCTGCAGGTCATAATCAAAGTTACCTACGCTTTGCCAGAAACCGACGAATGGGACTTGCGACCTACGTGTTTTCTGCACTACTCATAAATGGTCCTCAGCTTCCAAACCGCAGATATTATGTTTTGGACGCATGCACACGCACTCGCTTCGGAGGATCCCCAGCAGTAACTAATGTTCTTGTGGTCTCCGACATCTCCTCATGATATCATCCTTTCCCCAGCAAGTTTGGTTGTTTTAGCTTTACAACTGTATGGGGGGCCGTGACAATGAAGTCGTCAGACTACTACGGTGTCGAAACATGATTGTGTTCCATGGCAAGATACGTTAGATCAGACTACGCTGTTAATACACCTGCCCAATAAAAATGTGTTGCGGAACAGAAGCGTGTTTCAGAAGAGTCCGTTCTTTGATCTTTAAAAAGAGTTGTGCAATGGGAGTGCATGACTAGATGTAGTTTCTTGGACTTACTCCATTGCGATGCAGATGTCCGTCAAAGAAAACTACAGAAAATAGGAAAACATAAATGAGCCGCGTATGCTTAAGTCAAATGGATACATACACAACATAAAACTCCATAAATGGAATAGGTCGAATATAACAAGGACAGCATAGAAGAAAATCTGGCTGTCCTTGTATTTGTCCCTACTACATTTATGGAATTTTATGTTTTGCCTGTATCCTATTCTGTTGACATGAGCGTAATCTACTAATTTATGTTTTCCTATTTTCTGTAGTTGACTTTGAAAGACATCAGCTTCGCAATGGAGTGAGTCCAAAAAAACTACATCCAGTCAGTTCGTTCCTTGCTGCTTGAATGGTACTGGCTGTGGAGTGTATTACCCCACAAGTCTTATGTCTCACAGACAACGCAGAGTTGTGTATAGTCACTTCTTGGCAACGTATACCATTGGGCATGCCACTGGACTACTCGCTTCCCACCGCGGTGTACCGTGATAGATTCCCGACGTGGGTGGTTCCGGATTTTTCGCATGTGGGAAACGTTGCGCTCGTTGGCGAAGTCTCGTTTACCTCATTCTTGCATTCTGTTGCTACTCCGCTGTAGGGCCACATTTCACGTCATCTCTTTTCGAACGGGAGATACCCACGCGCTCCCAGGCTGTAAGTCTGCCATACCCTCGGGTTCACTTCTATTTGACGTTATTATCACAACTGTGTTCATCTACAACGTATTTCGCCTCCCACCAGCACGGTAATCGCGTTACAATTCCCAGCGGAGTCGATCACAATTTTCACGTGTGTGAATTAGGGCGGGTGTTCCCGTTTACCCAGCTCGTTTTATTGATATCTTCTGTGAAGATGCAAAATTTCGTATGTTGTTTATCCCAAGTAAGCAACAGAACAAAAACTGATATTATTAAAAAAAACTATTGAAATAAAAATTTTTATAACGCCGTGTTGTACTGAAATTTGTGAAAAAAAATAATAAATTAACAAGAAATTGTAAAATAAATACTGTTGCGTACCATGTGCCTGGAGGCCGGCGGTAGGCGGCTGTTTCGTAACACTTTGTGGACTGGCCCTTGACTCATAGACCGGACGGCTACGTGATGGCAGTCACGCCGAAGCTACGTCATAGATACCTGTCTTAACTGCGTCTTAACCCTACGAGGGCGGCCTACGTGACTCAAATAACGTCCGAAACATGTGGTAATGTCTACTTTTAGACCCCTGTAATGCGGTTATTCCCCGACTGTTTCAAGGAATATAAATGCGCAGAATCGGCACATTTAGGGAGAGTTCGCTATTGGTCGTGCTAGAGGAAGGTGCTATGGTTGTGGAGATAGACTGGTGAAGACATCATGGTGACGTCAGAGTATACTGTGAGGCGGCAGGCGGCTACTTTCGGAGCAGTGTTGGACGAACCAAGAGGACTGCTGCGGCGGGCTGACGGGCGAAGAAGGAGGTACGCGACGGGAGTCGAACCGAAGACCTCAAGAGTGAAGACAGCGGTGCACTCGGGGACTATTAAGGTTGTACACTGTCACTATTTGAAAGACTGTTGATTGGATATATGACTGAATTTTATTGTGATTTGTACTGTTTAATTAATTGATGGTAAACATTTGTTGTGCTTTAATTGTCAAAGTTAACTAACGTGTCTGTGACACAGTAGTAATTGTGTGCATAACTAATTGTGTTGTGAGAGTTATAGTTTATTACTGTTTTGTGTATTTCGTAGCTTTGTGAGCTATTAAATCCAGTACTTAATTTAACTCTTTTATTTCTAATTATAAGACCTCTATCCCAAAAGAACTCATGGGAATTGCCCACATGTAAACTTTTTGTTTCAAACTTGTAACAATACAATTTAATTTTTATATTGCAAAGAATAATTTTACCTGATTTTTTTCCTTTCTTCTTCCTAAAATCTTAGTTTTGAAATTTAAGGGTTTGCATCTTTACCGACGTCATGCTTCTGTTTACATGGGTTGTGTTCCGTTACTGCTCCGTTCTGATCTAATGACATCCCCACCAGTGCCACAGATTTTGCTGTCAAGCCTTAACGGAAATACCTCCCCTCTACATCTGTCACGAATACCTTCTGAGTTGCCACCTGCGGTTATTTCGCGATGTTAGAACATTGAACTGCACGGGGCCTAAGGCCAATCCTTGTTCTTTTGCTACAAGTATTATCGACTCTACGCGCAGGATGTTGACCTGTTGTGCTATCTTCCCGTCGCGACTCACTTGAACGTGTTTGTAAGCGATGATAAGGTAGAAATATTGATCATTAACATAAAAGTATGATGTGTGCCTAAAAAAAATTCTGGAGTTTCTGCACAGAATATCCAACACTGTTGTCACTGTCTAGGACCAAGAAAGTTTTAGTACCGTGAGGATAAAATATGAAAATTTTTGTTGAAATATTTTTACTATCACAAAAATGGTTTATTTGAAACCTATCTTAGATAACATTTTCAATGTTTAATTAACTAATATAGGCCCTACTTAGCGATTATTTGAAATAAACAAAATCATTATTTGTGGTAACATACCAATGGGGGCCTTATTCCGCGATACGATACAGTTCTGTAACAAAATTATTTAAATCTCCTTACAATTTATTCTCCATATATATTTCGGCATCATGTTTCACAGTTATAGTTTTATGAGATTTTATTAATGTAGCTTATAGTCATGTTATGTTACTTCCTTACGGTTTACGTATTTAACCCCTGTTCCCTTCATATTTCTGAAGTAGATTGGTTTCATAAAAAAAACTTCTATGTTGTTTTCGTGCGTATTAAACGAAGCTATTTCTATGTTAATATATGCCAGCACATTCAAACTAATTCAATCTTCTGTGAATGGCTGGGCTATGTTCGGTCTGTATTTAAAACCAGGTATTTAATATCGTTCAAATATTATCGAAGCTCTTCTTTATAATATAAGTAAAACGATAACCTAATCCCAGATACCGCGATAGTAATTTAATTTATAGTTCACGTTATACTCGAAAGCAGATAAATTAATCTTTGTGTGGATTCCCTTTAGGTTGTATGCGAGCAATTGGAAGTGATTTTTCGAAGTTCGACACCTAAGAAGGTGAAAAGGGTGAGATCTAATTCCTAAGATTCGTCTACGTAGCTCGAACCTGATGACCTACCGTCGTGACTTTTACTTCAATGTGTCAATCATAAAAATGCATATTAACCAATATAAGGATTGTTCGTAATTCAACCTTTAAGGCGTGAAAATATCTTAACAATGTTTTCGGTTAGTTATCGATATAGGCTCCCTAATGAACCTTTCAAAATACAGAGTTTCTTTTCACTTCAAAATGATGCTCATGTGAATACCTGAAAAGAATATTTTGGATTTTTTGAAATTTTTCTCCCAAGTAGTAAAAAGGGTAAAATGTATTTTATTTTTACTAATCGTCTATACAGCTGGAACTCAGTGGGTTATCGTGAATTTTACTTCAATTAGATACGTTTGCAAACATCTAAGACCGGACTTCAATATGTTTTAAATTCTGTAATTAAGTGTGTGAAAATACATTAAATAAATTTTCTGTTATTTTTCCATGGCTATCGAACCAGTCAAGATATCGAATTGCTGTTAGATTCAAAGCAATGTTAACGTAAAGAACCAAAATACAGTTTCAGGATATTTTTTAAATTTGACTCCAAATATATATAAAAAAAAGGTTCAAATAGGTTTTCTATTCATTGTCGATAATGTATATCGATCCCACTGAATGTTTAGACATCGACACGACTTTTGCTTAAGGTTAATGATTATTTAAATACCTGAAATACAGTTTTTTGATTTTTTGTAATTTGGAACGTAAGGGGTTGAAAAGTGATGAAAAGGGGTGGAAGATGTTTTCAGTAAGTCGTCTAAATAACTCGAACTCAACCGGACTTTCGTTATGGTTTCCGATGTAACATGACACCCACTTCTTCTCATTAATTCTCTCTCTCTCTCTCTCTCTCTCTCTCTCTCTCTCTCTCTATATATATATATATATATATATATATATATATTAATTTGGAACCCTACAGTGGTGAAAAGACATGACATGTATTTTAGATATTTCAGAACTTTTCTATGTCTGAACTCTTACGGCTGTGAAGGAATGAAATATGTTTTTAAATTAATCGTCGATTACGCTTTGACTCATTGGGTTATCGTCGTAATTTTTATCTCAGTTGCATACATATACAAATGTTAACATGTGACTGTATGATTTGGAAAATTCAATCGCTAAAGGGGTGAAAATATATCAAATTGGTTTTCAATTTCCTCATGATATCTACATTTTGAATTATTGAGATTTTTTTTTTGCCTCAGAATGGGTTTACATAAATACAAAAATAATAATCTCAGTTTTTATACTGAGAAAGTAACTGTTAAACATCAGGGGGGACGTAGTCTTTGTAAACATTTCAAAGAAGACTAACCGAAAAAGCAAGTACAGGAAGTTAACATTATGCAGTTATATCGTTACATATGATTGTACAATCTCTGTGTGTCCAGTGATTGAATATTTTATTTATTTTCAATGAACTTCCGAAGGTACAGGGCACTCTCATAAATGGTCGCGCTTGAGGTAAATGAGTCTTTGAACAACGTGTACTATTTGTACATTCCGAATACTCCCTCATATTCAAGGTCTGTTTGATATGACTATAAATAAGGCCCAGGGCAGTTTTACACATGGGCAGCTATAGCTACTTAGTCTGCTGCAGAGTAATCTCAACCTGCAGCTTGGTTATCCTAACGTTTGATGGCCGAGCTACTAATCTGGAGTATGATTAAGCCCTTCAATTTAAGTAAATATTCACTGTTACGAATAATACATGCGGGCAGTGCCGCGGACAGTCTTCCAGCTTATATCGTTTGTTCGTCGTCTATTCGGTTCGATACCAGGCATCCTATTACAATTCCATTTTTGTATATTTTGCTTGCACCTACAAATATTTCTACCAACTAAGAATAATAGGGAAAAGGAAAATGAGGTAGAGGGTCAAAATTGTATACCCCCAAAAATTTAGAAAAAATAAACTTTGATGAGCTGTGCGTGCGTTCGCAAAGGTTTTTGCCAAAAAAAAATGTTTTTTTTTTAAGCATGGCAGCGAAACGGACTACATGGGCAAAACGGGATACCAGAAAAAAATAGTAAAAAAACTAACAAAACTTAGGTGAGATATTCCGCGTGCGTTCGTGAAGTTCTATGGAAAAAAAACTAATTTTTGGAGGGAGGGGGTCAAAATGGTATATAGGGGCAGAACGAGGTACACAAAAATATTTTAATACCATGAAGGAGATCAAGTGTTGGTGAGTTGTATGTGTGTCCCCGAAGGTTTTTACCTAAACATATTATACTTTGGGGAGATGGGAGGCAAAACGGGTTACAGAGGATGAACGGGACACCCAAAATTATTTTGTGCAACACGTTTCCTTTTCAAAATGTTTCTTAAACGGTTGTTGATTACCCTTCACACCATTTTGTCCCTTTTAGCACGTTTCAAAACTTTTGTTTCAGAAATGTTATAGCAATAAATAGAAAACCCCGCAAACGAAGTTGCGGGTACCATGCTATAGTTATATAAAACTGACATTTGCCATTTCTTGTTTGAAAGTACTGGAGTCGTTATTTCATCGTCTTTATTCAGTCATTATACAGATATTAAGTTTGATTATAATAAAAACACGTAGTTTAACTTAAAATAAATAGGGTCCGTCATGCACACGCATTTCTTTCTGAATAATTTCCAGCGGATCTGTACTCTTGCAGATATCTGTGTAGTGGATAGCAGGCTTCTAATGTGGAGTATTGTCAAAAGTCGTTAATTTCCGACACGAATCATCACTTGCTATGCAGTAGAAGACTTGGCCGAGTAACATAATTACACTGGACGACAATAACAAAGCATTGGGATAACATAACAGCGTTAAAAATTGGTTGTTCTGGTAAACACATCTCCAATATCGTTTAATGTTACCGGTTGTCAGCTGTGTTCTCGTTTGTTACTCCACGTCTTCTAGAGGACTGGTACAGCACGCGCCATGTAAGCTGGCGGGTAACGAGCTGGAATGTGTTGCATACATTATTACTACCGTTTTAAATTAGAGTGACTAATTTACATAGGTCGATTTCATTCCGGTGTTTGTAGGCTACTAGGTGTGTTTGCAGCGGCCTGCTTCTAGAATTCCTTGAATGTGCCCTTCACTCAGTAGTTGCCACTCGCCATCTAAGCTGGCGCGCAGTGTACAACTCTCTACCAATGTATTTCTTTCTTATACGTGAAGGTTTTTCCCACGATGTTATTGACTCGAGTTCCTGTACGACGACGGTCCACTTCATCATGGAGAGGCTGTCCTTGAACTCCGAGAATAGTGAATAAACTGACCTCGTGGATTTGCCCTCACGTTTCTCGGATGTAAATTAGTCAAAGAACTACGTAAAATGGTGTCGGAAGAGCACTGCAGTACTTCGTCAGACACCAGTAACGACTCCTCAACTATGGTTGGTTTAACGAGATGATTGGTATATGTAACTCCAAAAGTTGGTAGACAAATTCATACTAACCATAATAAGACGGAGAAAATCATACATCAGTGTCAGTAGAGTCAATATAAATACTGAAGACCTCATTTCATCCCTGCGGCTCCTGTTCTGCTTGGATCTCACAAAGGTCAAATGTGTTTTTCATTATTCGGATTCTTTACTCGAGAAGTGGCGAATACTTTATCCACAATCTTACATGTCGATGACGGTAAAGCATGCTTTGACTTGTATGTAGTTCTGCTTGAGACGTTGCATTATGTACCTGCCACGGCCTTCGTTTTGGCACGCAAGTACCAACTACACTTTGAGATTGAGTAATATAAAATTATCCTTTAACTGAGGTTAAATATTAATATTATGGTAAGTAATTATAAAATAGTTTTTATTCTGGAAATACACAATTGCAAAGCTGTTTTTAACAAAAAACGTGGGGACTAAAAAAATTAATCTCATAAAAATAGTCCTGAATACCGATTTTTTTTAGTCGATTTGGATGACCTTTGTACGTCTATATAAGTAATTTCAAAATTTATTTACTAACGAAACAAAAGCAAAAAAAAAACTAATGTCACATGCAAACTCTAAAAAATACAACGTATACAGAGCAGAGAAATACCGACGTTTAAATAGGCATGTGCCCATGACGGGACAATATAAACAAAAACAGAAACGAACACATTAGTTATGTTATTACTGTATTGTTGTTATAACTTACTAACCTGTGTGTGTTACCATTTCAATCAGTACCGTACAAAATCAACGGCAAACCTGAAGAGCAGCAAAAAAGGTTTCTGAGTTAATAAAAAATTTCTCCACCAATAAAATGATATAATCAGTTCGAGAACTAAGTTGCACGTACGAGACATAGCACTTGCCGTAAAAAGTAACGAATTCCTTAGTTTCATCCTGCAGTGCAAAGTTCAGCCACTTGCACGTTTTTTGCTGTAAAATTCGCTGAAAAATTGTGATTCATGTCGGAGAGTGTAAACCCTAGCGGAATTCATGATTGGCTGGAACTTTCCACAAGAAAAAAGGCTTTGAAAGGCGTTGCCATGTTCCATCGATCGTCATCCAGGTCGGAAAAGTCGCCGGGTAAATGAATATATCACAATTCAGGGACGATGGATGCGGAACCCAGGGTAACTCGGTTTGGCCACCTCGTTACCATGGCGACCAACGTCACGTAAACACTTTTAACTTCCACCTCCTGCCACGAACCCCTCCCATCCAAGCTCTCCTGCTTTTCGCTTTCAATTCTTCCTCACGGTCTCCTTTTGCTTGAATTACGTCTGCAGGGGCTCGTTCCAACAGTCAAGTTAAACAAAAACTAACTCCGTGCTGACTCAGAGCTTGCCCGACTCTACGCGAAAGTACGTCAGTAGTTCTGTAAGCCGAAGGTCAATCCTTAAACCCATAAGAATAGCTCAAGATGGTCGTAGTTCTCAAAAATTCCCGGAAGTTTAAAAGTGTTTCGAGTGGCAGTTACATTATGACATTCGCCAAGATACAGCCACACAACTTCACCAAATAAGTGATATCAAAGAACACAAACAGAGAAGCACCGTATGAAACTATGATACGGATTTGTTTGTAGCAAAACTACTTTGAATTAGGAGTAGGTTTTCTACATTATTCCTCGGATCGTAAATTGCTTCTTTTAAGCAATCTTCCTTCCTGACACTGCTGATAATTGAGTATGTTATCAGATTTAACATGTTGGAAACACATTTGTGATGTTCTGTGATTAACTGCTGATATAATATTTTTCGACATTTTTTGTTTATTTTCCCATCATTTTGGTATCACAGTAAATACATCTTTGTTTATATAATAGGAAGTAAACAGCGCTTTGCAAATTTTCCTCCGAATTTGTAATTTTAATAATATCAAACATTGCTAGGAAAGCAAAAGTTGACAATCGGCATGTTATGTTGCAAGCAAATTTTAGGTCTTATATGACACAATTAGTAATGGAAACCCAACATTGAGACGGTAACAAAATCGTACGAATGGTGTGCAACCTATATTAACCCAACACGCTGACATTTTCTCTCCTAGATCGTGCTGATAGCCTTGCCAGACACCCAGAGTACAGAAAATTCTAAGACACCTCTAAAAATGCATTCACGAACAGTGGAGTATAAGAGTAAGTGAATTATACCAAATATCGTACAAATACAATATAGGAAAATAGTGAGAAAAATATGAGATACGTTATTTAAATCCAGCTCCCTCCGATAGAAGCGCTGTTCCTATTACAATAACGCATTGCTACTTGGGCAGTTATACTTTTTCAAGTAGGTGGGTTACTTGTAAAATGAATCGTAATCAAGATTTAAGAATACAGACTTTTTTTTTGCAGAGTATTGTTACTAAGTTAAGTTTTGAAATAATAATAATAAAATGCGTAGTTTGAGTATTTGCTGTAGAAATTTTTCTCAAGTCCGTAGAACAAAATTGGGATTATTTAATTTTTTTGCTATTTTCAACCAGTCTTGCTTATTTTATGTCACATAGTAATAATGCTGAACCAATAGCTTTGCTTTTTATAAGGAGCAGTAATAACGTCTTGCAATATAAGCAGTTAATTTATAAATTGCTGACTAACACCAACACGATTTTGAATATTTTGTTAATGTTTTCAGATCACGTTGTAAGTAACACGTCTCGCTTGTCAACAATGCTAATAAACTATAGTTTCACATATGTCCTTCTAAGTTGTTTGAATAAACCTAGCACAAGGCTCCAGTGCCTAAGGCAATACGCATGCGTGTATGTACATTTGTGTGTGTGTTTACAGTATTAAAGGTGGTAATTACTTGAAGAATATTTGGAGACATGCAGTACTAAAACTTTCATCCGTACTTATTTCGCCAGGGAGATGCCCATTCTTGAAAACACACATTATAATGTAATTTCGCAAAATCTCGGGAACGGCATTGTATTGAACCACGGTTCTATGAACAACTTTTAGCCTTGATGGGATCTTTAACACATAAAAAACAGTATTAAGATGGTTCAACTATAGTATGCACAATATAGCTGTGTCGTGTCTATCTTCTGCTTACGTATAACTGCTTGCCACAATGCGATATGGTATTATTTTTATGGCAGAATTTCATTCAGTACGTCCTATTAAAGGAAAAAGTACCTTTGTTGCAAGTGATGAGGACCCTCCTTTAGCTTTCAAAACGCACGCAAAGACGTAATCTGCCGCTCAACAATGTCTGATATCCTACGTAGGCGATTCCTGTGTATTCTTCATGACGTAACACTTACCAAACACCACAAACATTAACTATCACATCCAAACGAAACAGCTTCAATTTCAGTTTTATAATTGTTGGAAACATATTGTCTGTAGCAAGTGTTTGATGTGTCTGTCAGCATTGTCTGTCAAAAGGACACTGTTGTTTTATTTTATTTATCTATTCATTTTAATTTTTTTTAAGTAATATCATTTAACGATCACCACATGAAAAATGTCCTTTTCATCACGGCCTGTGGTCACAAACAAATAATTCATGATACATGTTGTCAGCTATTGCTAAAAGTGTTTGATTAAACTGTGCCATCTCGTAGTCTCGTAAAAATGACATAAGAGAGCCGGAAATTTCGTGAACTCATTTGAGAATACGGTTAGATTCCCAACTCATGTACACGTTAATTACTCTCACAATGAACGACTTGAAAAGAGGCGGAGCTTCAGTCAGGTGTGGGATACAATTCCTATCTCCATGGATACCGCAGACGAAAATAACCTTCATTTAGCTGTTTGGCGTCACATGTCCCGGATGAGATGTACGTCAAGAAAATTAATTATTTGTTTGGAATTGGCCGTTTTTTCAGGTAAACATTAATCTTATGTATTTGCGTATCTTAACCATGAAATTTAAACTAATATTTTTTTCCCTTGCGTGCAAATCTATAAATGCGCAACCTATTTGCTTTCTGCAATTACCAACGAACAAATCAGCATGTTTGTAAACAAGCTTTGTTTCCCACAGTAATTTTCCCCTGCGGTGACTTCAGGGGGCGTGTACTTCAAGTCGTCCATTGGATCACTGTTGAAGAGAATCTTCCTTGAAGACTGTGAACCAATAGCAGAACTGCATGGAAACACTAACTATATGACTGCCGCGCTACCTTGTCACATGTACAACTGGTCACTCACTGGAGCAGCAGCCAATATACAAGTATCTGAAGACATAGTGTACACAGGACTGTGGAGTACAGCCGACTGGTCGCTGAACCAGCGAAATATCCGGGTGTCTAACAATAATGTTCAAGTTTGAAGGTCTTGGTGGCTGGTACAGAACTTGAACGGCAAATCCTGTAACACACGATGTCGTGGAACTGTTATATATTTCGTCCAAATGATATCCGCGCCGTTCGTTGGAACCAAACATCGTAACGGATAGCCAGTGGAAACCCGTCTAGTAATACCACGTTCATGGTAAAACTTCAATCCAGATTGCACCTAGAGTGGAGTCAACTCGGAGTGAATGTATAGAGAACATGGACTGAAGAAATGTGTTCATGGTAAATATTACAATCCAGATTGAACTGTAAACAAGAGCGAAGTTGGAATCAAACATGGACTGAAAACGTGTTATTTAGGGATGATAGTTTATCGCGTGAAAACTTGACTGTTTGGTAGGTTTTAACGTACGATCAGCTTACCAGAAGATTACTGGTAGCTGTTGCCCTATTTGACTGAGCCAATAAGAATAATGTTATTGATATATTTGATATCTGTTACCGGTCTGCAGACAGCTACGTTGTGTCAGACATATATCACCCAATTGTACATATATAGCAAAAAACTACAGTGTTTTCAAGTCTACGTTGGCACAAAACATACCCTTGAAAACACTGCAGTTTCTTGCAGCACGTATGTTTGGCTGATGTACGTCTGATACAACGTAGCTGTCTGCAGACCAATAACAGGCATAAAACTTTACAATAGCGAGATTCTTATTAGCTCAGTCAAATAGGGCAACGGCTACACGTACAAGCGAAAGCCATTAATCTGAACGTGGATTGAAACATAGCGAACAGTCAAGTTTTCCCGTGATAAACCGTCATCTCTAACCATCATCACTAGTAATAATGCGACCTATTGGCGACAATACGATGGGATGAACGGAAAATAACTTGCACCAAATTAGGCTTTTCTTCACGAGATGTTCTACTTTTCTAGTTCCGTTGCGCTTTATAAAAACCATTTCGTTTTACAAATACTTGCATTAAGCCCTTTCCGTTTGATTATAATTGGTTCTCTGGTCTCTTTTAACCTAATCACAACACATAACAACACAACATGGCAGCAGCTTGGTCCTGCGTGTTTTGTTGTCTGTCCAGTCCGTGTTTAAAGTAAAATTACAATTAATATTCTTCACTGCAGTCCACCTCAACAAGTTGAGTGGTTTACCTCGCTTAGCTTCTATTTCAGTCAACGGCAAAGTCTTCATCGTAATATCCCAATCTGGATTCCTCAGTCCACTCCAGGTTCAATCCGGATTGGAATGTTACCCTAAACAGCCTATATGAGAGTGTTTCTGCACTCTTAAATCAATTTATTTTCAACATCACAATTGTTGTAGTAGCAATATTTTTATTCCGTGTTGAAATTATGCGGTAATGTTAACAGAAATTACTGTTCCTGTTAGAATATTTTAACAGAATTCTTTACGTTAAAGTTAGTTGCAGTTTACTTAAGAATAATTACTATCTTAAAAAAACTATAATTAATAAATAGGCAAGAAAAATGTTCTAAAATATTTAGTTTGTTTTAAAATATTTGTATTTGATAATTTTGAGTTTCAGTATAGCAAGGTTTCTTAACTTCGAGATAAGCTACCATAAAATAAATTAAATTTTCTATAAAGAAAATATTTATACAGCACTTTAGGAACGTACTGTACACATGTGAATTCCGATGTCCAGATAACATGTGTGACTGAATAACGAACATATTAATAACATCAGCCCGGAAGTCGACCGAGATTCTTTTTTTAGTGACCTTGAAATTCGTTCGAATTATGATTTTTACTGTCCCGTAAATTGAATGTTACAGTAGCGAATACAGTCTCGTCTGACGTCAGAATAGACCTCAAACAGAATCATCCATGGAATCACTTTTCAGTAACCACTGTGAGAATTCTGCTCGCGGTGACAAACCACTATGAAGTAATGCACGTAGTACGGATACAGTATGTCTGGGTAAAGCATTATTTACCACAAAAAGTGAAATGTTTATCGTACTCTTAAAATGAACATTTAGTAGACCAGCAGAGTAAAACTTCTGAAAATAAACATTTTATTGGTATGAACATGTACTCATCAGAACGCGTTAGACTGTATTACGCTTATTGATTTTCAAGATCTCAATTGGGTAATTCACCAAAACTAACGTATCTGTTCTACAGCTCAGAATAAACGGTTCAGCAACAGATCTATGATATATCGTACGGGAGAAGGAAGAGAATGCAGGACACAACACGAACTATCACACACATGTGCATGAACTCATATTTGTACCTAATATCTAGAATCCCGGGGGAAAATCGCTTGTTCACTGACCTGTAGAATAGCCTCCAAGAATGTTTGTTTACTGAAGCAGATAACAGCTGTTTGTTGGCTGCTCGTCGATAAAGCTATACCATTGAGTAAAGATATCTTTACTCAATGGCTATAACACTTGCGTGTGAGGTAACATTTGGTATCGGCTCGCCACCCTCTAGGAAGAGTCGAACAAGTCTAGGTCCAACTGCGAAAGTGACACAATCTTACCCTTCTTTCAAAATAGAAAGCAAATTTTGTCACACAGACATATATATATATATATATATATATATATATATATATATATATATATATATATATATATATATATATAATTATTATTATTACTACCGTGTGCATTCATTGAGGAATATGTTATGTCAGAACCAATGCCGTAGAAGAACAGGTCTGGACACTCGCTTGGAAACTTGACCCCCTTGTTGTTTGGCTGTAGTTCACTAAGTTCACGACAATGCTATAGGTTTTTCACGCTGCTGTTAGGGCGGTCGGCTCAAACTCCGCCCACTTCCCTCCCACTATTATAAAGAATTTATCAAAACGTATTTTTTATCAATATATGAAACACTTTCTTCGCTCACAATTTAAATTCATGGCTAGAGAATTTACTTTATAAATTTAACAATAGAGAAAAGTGGACGGAGTTTGAGTCCGACCGCCCGGAAAATAGCGCCAAAAAGTACGACATTCTCGGTAACTTGACGAACTACAGCCGAACAACAAGGGGTTCAAGCAAAATACATTGTTAGATATGCGAGTGTCCATACCTGTTCTTCTACGACCGTGGTCAGAACTAAAGTTTAATTGATATTGTTTAGTATGGCTAAGGTTAATTCTAGTAGCCTATACATGTTAGAAAGATCAATGTTAAATGTTTGTCACATGGGACCAACAATTTCTGCCGCTTGAGAGCTGGTATCGGTATTGAGTGCAAACTGACCAACCACAAAGCTTTCCTGAATTTAAGTTACATAATGTTGATAATTTAAAACGCGGAATGGGTTTATTTCCACTTTAATGGCTTGTTATTTCTTTTATGTTCTGTTTTGTTCCTTGTTTTACCTGACCAGATTCCAGTTTTGGAATTTCATGTTGTGTATGTATCCTGTTGACTAAAGCATCCATTGCTTATTTATGTTTTCTTGTATTATTTTTAGTTTTCTTTTGACAGTCATTTTTTTCGCAATGGAGTATGTCCAAGCAAATAAATCCAGTTAATGGCTTCTGTCATTTACAGGCCTATTTAAATTTAATTTTACAATAATTTCGTGTTTTTCTGGTCCCTTAGCGATAGCAGTGAAACTAGCGACAGAAATATTCCCTGTACTGAACTCTCCCATTAGAAAGCACTTTCTTTTCAACCTGTAGTATAATTAACATTAATATGACTCAGGCTGCTAAACGATGTACACAGTTATGGCAGATAACACTTTGTTGGTGGAGGTAGGTGAATATCGCAATGTCGAGAACGTACATTTCACTGTCACTCCTGTGATTGGTCAACGGTTGTCTTGCCACGCCTTAGACTAAAGTAAGCCCGTTATAAATTAGAAAATTATTTGTAGGACTATCGCGTGCTACCCGCTTGCACGGTTGGAAGCCAATGAGTAATACGTGTAAGATATAGGACTGATAAATCTATACTGCTGCCCGATTAATACGTGAAATTATCACACCTATGTTTATTGTAAATCGGTTCTACTTACGTCATAGAAATATTTGCTTAGTTGTACGTTGTGAAGAAAGATACGCGTTTGTAAACTATTAATATGTCCTCTGCTAATATTTTAAGCTAATTTCTTGCAACTGAAAATAACTAAAGTTTTGTATCACCGTCGCCACTTTTAGGTATAGTCACTCGTCTCTTAAATCTGTTAGGTACATTGATCACAGAGTTATCAGTAACGTAACGTCATGAAATGACAGTGTCCCATACGTATGTTTCATACAGGAAGAGTTTCAGTCAGGAAGACTGAACAACTGAATAATACGGTGATTCTGAATCACGTAGTACCTGGGTCGTCCTTATTGCTTCCACACTTCTAGACCTTGAACAAGCAAACTACTTGTAGCCAGATGGCCATCATAACCCTCAATTTATTTCATATAAAAATATTTTATAATTTTCTTTGCACTGTTTGTCAAATGTTACTAATTTATGGCCTATTTATAATTACTGGCGCTTTTTGTCACTGGAAATACAATATGTATTCACCGCAAAAATGAGCAATGCAGTGAACCCTTTCATAGAACTTTAGTTTATGATGGCGTAGGTAATTGAAAAAAAAGTTATGCTAAATATACTTTCAAGCTGGCAGTTTAGACATGAATGAAATAATGGTGCCGTACTCAACTCGAAGGTTCATGTAAAGCAGTTCCACCATGCATTTAAATTGAACATGACATAGTTTGTGAAGTGGGCCTGGACCTCATTACTTCTCGTATTACCGAGCGATGTGGCGCAACTGTAACACCTTGAACTTACACTTGGGAGGACACGGGTTTGAATCTTGGCTCTGGCAGTCCTTATTCCGGTTTTCAATGGTTTCCCTAAATCGCTTCAGGTGAATGTTCTGGTGGTTCCTTATAGATTGCCACATTACCTTTCCAGTTCTTGCCCTTGTTTCAAGTTGTCTCTCGCCGTTTCTAATGACCTTGCTGACGGTGAAACCAAAACCCCATTTAATAAGTAAATACGTTTACTATATCACGGATTGTATAGTTAAATTTAGCCTATTTACACCGAGCATTCCTATAAAAAAAATAGTTGCTGGCTTATTGCTACTGGCATATTTGTGGGATGCCAACAATTTACCAAGAACTACAAATGTCAGAGAATTACACTCATTTAGATAAACAAAGTATATCGTAAACAACTGAACATTCTGGGTCTGATATTTTTGTTGGAATTAACTGAATGTTGTGTTTTATAATGTTGCTAGGCGTAATCTTTTTTTTTATTTTTTTTAAATTACTACTACGTGCAAGACTACACAGTGATTTGACAGGTGGGGTGGATCTATGGGGGCAGGGGGGACAAGGGGGCAGACTGCCCCGGGAGCCGGGTTAGAGGGGCGCTGGTGGTGCCGAAAATGTGTACTTGGGAATGAAATGTAAATGAGTGTAAAAAACACAATATCTACCAATATTTAGACTTTTACTAGTTTTGTGTTTGTATTAACCTGGAACACCACATAATGTTAGAAATACAGTATTTATAATCAGAATTCATACTTAAAACACTGATCATGGTAGCTAGTGAGTAAAGGTTTTATGTATTTCTACTAAAACTTTATACTGTTATTTATGCGAGCGCAAAACAACGTACGCAAGATACGTTTATTACTGTTGGGGTTGATTGGACTAATGGAAAAAGGGGAAGGAGAAAAAAAGGGGGGATCACAATTCTTGTACCGGGCGAAGGAAAGCCTAGATACAACCCTGTTTGCCTGTTTTATTTTATTTTAGTTTATTTATATTCCGCCGAGCTGCACACAGGCAGCTACGGAATGTGTCATATACAACTTACACATACACCACATACACACAGTACACATACACTGTTACACATGCAACAAAACATATTTCAAAATTACTGTTACTATGTATACTATATAAATCATTTACTTACATGATTCAGAAATTCATAAACCGAATAGATGGTGTGAGTATTCAATATATTCTTAATTTACTTATATATATATATATATATATATATATATATACTTTTTTGTTATACATAGCTATGTATAGTCAATTGGTAGTGAATTAAAAATGTTTGTGATTATAGAATATGAACCCTTTTTATACAAGGAAAGAGCCGTAGACGATACATGTAGATTATTCGTTCGTTGTACTTTTATAATCTCTCTATATATAAAAATAAAAGCTGACTGACTGACTGACATGTCAAACTGCAGCCCAAACCACTGGACCTACAATCGTGAAATTTTTTGTGGGGGTTCCCCTCAGGTCCTAGGCGAGCACTAAGAAAGGATTTTTCGAAATTCGACCTCTAAGGAAGTGAAAAAGGGTTAAATGTGTTTTCGAAGAAACGTTGATAGATCTCGAACCCGACGGCCTTTCATCGTGATTTTTACTTAAATAGGACACTCGTATAAATGCATATTAGCCTATTTAAGGATTTTTAAAAATTCAACACTCAAGGGGTTGAAAATACCTTAAATGTGTTTCTGATTAACTATCGATATCTATCGAACCCTTCGGGACAGAGAGTTTGTATTCACTTCAAAATATTGCTTACGTAAATACCCAAAAAGGTGGTTTAGGATTTTTTGAAATTCGACCCCCAGGCAGTAAAAAGGGGCAAAATGTGATTTTTATTATTCGTCTATATCTTTGAAACATAATTGGCTATCGTCATGTTTTTTACTTTAACTTGATACGTATACAAATGTATATGACAGGACTTCAAGACGTTTCAAAATTCTTTAATTAAGGGGGTGATATTACGTGAAATGTGTTTTCGATTATCCCTCTATATCTATCGAACCAATCGAGATATCGAAGTGCTCTTTGCTTTAAATTGATGCTTTTGTAAATATCCCATGTACCATTAAAATATATTTTTCAAATTCTTCCCTATAACGATTAAACAAGAGGTAAAATGTGTTTTCGATTCACAATCGATATATATCGACCCCGTTGATTTTTGTATAGCGACGTGATTTTTGTTTAAGATTGAAGCTTACTCAAATACCTAAAATGTAATTTCATGAATTTTCGAAATTCTCCACCTAAGGGGGTGAAAAGGGGCTTTCAATTAATCGTCGATATATCTTGAGCCCAGCGGGCTAATGTAGAGTTTTCCACGTCCACGAGACACCAATAAAGTATTCTAAAACGTGTTAAAGGGTTTTTCGAAATTTACTCTCTTAGGATGTGAAAAGATCTGTAATGTGTTTTAGATAAATCCTCGATATCTATCGAAGCCGTAGAGATATACAGTTAATTTTTGCTTTGGGATGATGAATACTGAAATGTTCGCAAAACGGTTTTAAGATTTTTCGAAATTCGTACTCTCAGTACTGAGCAGGGGTCATAATAAATGTTTTAATGAATGATCGATTTTGTTTCGACTGAACGGGATACGGTCGTGATTTGCACTTCAATTGGATACTTATACGAATGTATTAGATGTGAGTTTAAAATATTTTAAAATTTGACACCCAAAAGGGTCAAAAGGCACAAATTTTGTTTTCCATCAACACACAATATCTAACCAGTATGAGTTATTGAGGTGTTGTTCACGTCAGAGTGATGCTTAGGTAAGTATTTAGAATTTTATGTGTAATTTATTTTACTTTATAAGATAACATAGCCTACTTATTAAGAATAAAACTAAGTTTGTAAACTTTCTAGGCAGATGATCCGAACAGCAAGTACGACCAGCGATAAATAAATTATACAGGAGTTCCACTCTACAGTAACCTATCGAGACGTGGTGTTGTGCAACCTCTATTAGCCCAGGACATGAATATTTTAATTTTAAAATTAAATTTGTTAACATTGATTATTTCGACGTTACGTGACGCAGTTGTTTGTTGCTCAGGTCTACATTCCTGGAAGTTCTGGGCTCGAATTCCGTTAAAAACTGCTTGCGAACCTTCAATTCTGACACACAAAAATTGCAAGGCAAATCGGATTAGTTCAGTTTGCATGTAGTCATTTGAAAGGGATAAATTGGATTATGCAGTTCACTTTTCACTTAGGTTCCTCAGCATCAGCTCACATATATTATATCACTAATTTCAAGGTTGGTGCACAAAAAACGTTTCCGCGAAACGTTTTCCCACCAAAACTTTTTAATGGCATTAAACCTCAAGTGAACATTTTGAAAATATGCAATTGAGGGTACTGTCAGCAATGGTTGTGCAACAGGGTAAATCAGACGTTTTTCATTCGACTAACCTCTTACATTTAAGAGTCTATAACTACCCCACAGCAACAACTTTGCAGTGCTATAAATAAGGCCCAGGTGAAGTCGCTATTAGTGGCAGGGACAAACTTAGGACTGTTTTTTTTTTTGCGTTGATAGCTATAGCTACTTATCCTGCTGCAGAGTTAGCTCAACTAGCACCTTTGTCATTGTAACACTAGACGAATAAAGTACCAATCTGGTGTGCAAAAAGGTTTTTCAATTGATGTCAATATTATCGGTTACGAATAATATTCGCGAGCAAAGTCGCGGGGGACTGCTAGTTATGTAAATAATTCTTTTAATAGAATTTACTGGTATTATTAGCCAAATATGTAAGAGCTTCATATACATACATATTTGCTCGCAAGAGTTTGAATACCTTCATTTTTAAAAAACTGTCTACAAGACTCACTAAGTAGTAGTTTAGAAATTATTATTGTTGCTTTTTTTGTGGGAATTTTTTTTTATAGTCTTTAGAATTTCCCCAAAATACCAAACCATAACTCATTATGGAATGAAAGTATGAATAATATATTAATTTAAGTGTATTATTTCGTGCTATCTGTGCTAATTGTCGTAATGAGAAACACGCCGAGCTAAGTTTTTTAACTGTGTACGTTGTATGTATACTTTCCAGTTTAATTAACTATCAATTTGTACACCCAAAAATATTGTTGATGTTACCTGTTTCAAATTTATTTCATTAATTTTAATATTAATAATATCTGTAATATAATTTATTAATGTTAATAAAGCGATTAAATTATAACACCTATGTAAGAAACTATCGAAACAACAATGCGTTAGGGTTTAAAACGACACGTAAAAATTTAATTAAAAGAAGCCTTGGAAACATTACTATTACAAGACCATAAATGCAGAGTGATGTTATAAATCTTGCGTGTGAATTATATTTAAACATTTTGAAGCTACGTTTAAAATCAATTGTTTATGTATACATTTTAATGTATGTATATCGGATGTAAAAAGAAATATCTATGCTAATAATACAACTATTTGTAATCCTGAAAGTTATTTTTCAAAGGATATGCTAACAGGAAGCTTAAATAGATGAAAATATAACTACTATTGGCGTAATCACATGATTAGGGATGGGAAAATTTCGCGAATTAAATTACCTGCATATTAGAATTAACTATCGTATGCATATTCATTTGTCCACTAGCTGCTACTCAGTGGAACAGCAGACAATGAACGAATATAAGGGGCTTGAGTATGCATAGGACAATAGATTCTAACATAATGGTAATTGATATTGCGAAATATTCCCGCCCCTACACATGATCATAAAACTTGTCGATGAAACTTGCAAGTGTGACCATAATCTACTTATAATATTTTAAATCTGCTCCAGGCAAACTATGGTGATAGGTAATTCGGGATAAAGCGAGAACTTTTGAAACCCTGGTTACTTTTTTCCTCTCACATAATTTATAATTTCTTGCCACATTTTAACATACACAAAGCAATCTAGGTAACAGTACAAGTACTGTACTAAAATCTTAATATATGGGGTCACAATGTATAATAATTTTAAAATAATTATTCTATACAAGTGCTAACTTAATCGCGAAACTTCTATACAAAACATTCTCGCAAGTTGCCCTGCCTCAGCTTCTCAGCTCTGAATGTGCAGATCTGTCGTGCGTGGCATGGTGAGAGAAATGGGAGGAAAGCCCAGAGCGGACGAGTATCTCATTATTTTTTCTGAAAACACGATCTGTCGGGACGAGCCGGCAAAGAAAAATTCACCAACCGGCGGAGCTGTGTTGGGGAAACTTTGAATAACATTACTAACGGTCTACGCTTTGCCTATGCAAACATACAGAGCTCGCATGATGTATTCACCGAGGCAGCGAGCTGCCTTCTTGCGTAACAGATAGGTTTCGTTGCTTTCCTCGCTTTTCATCGCGAAATCAAATATATATTATTCTATCTGCGCACCTGAACTTTTAAAATGTGTTCACTTAATGTAGCTGATGAATATGCAACTGCGATAAAAATTAATAAAGTAATTTTATATTACAATACTTAAAGAAACACAACCTTACATATGAGGGGTTGAGATTCATAGTGGTGTATTTAGTAATTTCGTTGTTATCCATATTGTACATATTTTTTACAAGAATTTCCTGTAAGTAACATTTCACTCTTAACTGAATTTCTAATCACCCTTTGAGCATTGCAAGAATGCGCTGCACTTTACACGTAATTACAAAGTATTGTTTACGACAAAACTATTTAAACTGACTTACACCAGTATAAATATAAGCCAGTGAAATGTTTCTCATCGCCTAACTTCTTACTAACGACACTTATAAACCGTTTTCTTAGAATTTTTGTGGCAGAATATTCAAGAATAAAGAAAGCTAACAGCCTAACAGCTTTTAGTTGACGCATTAACACTGTGATGTAGCGTTTTTTTTTTTTTCAAATACAATTAAGCGTGTATCCGATACATTTATCTACGTAAAGAAAACACGTTTATGGCTATGCTTTTATACTTTCAAACTGTACATATTATGCTTAAAAGCGTGGTTTCGGCGCACCTCAAAATAACAAAAACTACTTTTCCAGACTGCTGTCATGTAAAAATTACCAGCCGAAATAGTGAAACAAAATAGACAAGCGCTGGACTTTACTACGCACTTCCCGTTAGTAAAATAGTAGGGTCACTGCTTGAAGTCTCGTGTCTCTCGAGAACATCGGCAGCTATGCTTCATGGTTATTGGCAGCGTGACTTTGTTCAGACACGTTTCTCATTCGACTGCACCAATCAGATCAGAGTATTATGACTCCGTGGGTTTGTAATTTGTCAAGGCGAGTGAGAGTAAAATCATCCAATCACAGACGACGTAGCAGAGCTGCAGGTGTGCACGTGACGCATTGAAACCAAATGTTGCAGAAATCTTTTCGCCGTAAAATCGTGGCTGTATCCGTGCAAAAAGGCCATCGACCAACCCACTGCAAGCCGCTTTCTTACCCCACGTATAAGGCTACACGGTTGCTGTCGCACCAGCCGGTCCAGCTCTTATCATTTGTATGTTACCGTACCTCAAGCGTGGCATCTTGCCCCTGCTGTATACACTGTAATCAAATTTGTACTTTTACAAAAAAAAATCTTTGGAAACCCAGTTGCCAAAGAAATCCATTTTAAAACTACAATGGTTGTCCTTGTAATGAAATACAAAGTAGATGTTTGTAAAATTACAAGGAATAGCCTCGTAGTTGAATTTTCAAGAAGGAAAAAAATTAATTTAAATTATTTTTGTACTTTATAAATAACACTGAACTTATTTATGAAATATATTTTGAATAAACGATGTTGACATTATATTATTTTGAAAGTACAAAAAAAATCATGAAATGTAGAGATTTGAACCACGCTCCCAACGCTTAGCTTCCACGCATCTTACCGCTTTTTTTTTACTTTATATAAATGTGAATGACCCCAGTACGTAGCGTGAGACAATTCGTATAGTGACAATTTTTTTGAGACCCAAATGGACAAACACAAATTGACACCCAGCCAGACCTGGGAATCGAACCCAGAAACCCCCGCACCAAAGCCGGCTCTCAACCAACTGAGCCACGGGAGGTCGGCTTACCGCTTGACCACTGTGACTTCAGTAATGATTAGGCCTTATTTATTTGTATACATTTAATGTACAGTTCAGTAATAATTTATTCTTTTAAAACACACAATTAATATAAACACTCACTGTATTCCAGAAAAAGGCTTTCCAATAGTTGCGATCTTTGCATAAGTTATTTCCGGTGAACCTATGATTTCGGTAGACTGCCCGTTTTTTTTTTTTTTTTTTTTTTTGCAAACGAACATGCTTTTAACATTATAAACTAATAATTTCACAATTTGGTAAAAAAAAATGGTTACAGCACAAAGAAAATATTTGTAAATTTTACAAATTTTTTAAGAGTGTAGGGCTCTTAAGCCTACGCGGAATAATACTTGTAACGACTTTATTCATCAGCAAAAGTGTTTCATAGAAAAAAAACCTGATACTAAGGTTATACTTACGATATTTAACTTCTGTTAAACTTCAAACACAGGGAAATAAAGTAAATGACGTTAAATTAAAAAGTTTCGAAGCCATTCGTGGCAATTGTTTCGACGTGTTTGGCTCTTGGGTTTCAACCGCGTCGCCGTTGTTTCTCCCGTCGTCCCGGCACACATTGCGGTTATCGTCTTCAGCGAAGAACAACAACCCATGTACTTAGGCTTAGTGGGATCTTTGTGTCGTTATACATTTAGTCTCATTAGCTTAGTTCTTCTCCTGCCCTGAAGATATGAAATACAATGTACGTCTGGAGAAGCAACGCTGACGCAGCTGAGACCTAAAAGTCCAGATCTAGGCTAACAGCGCTCTGCACCGGAAAATTTGTAATTTTATATCTTTACCAAACACTATCTAAATGTTACACGTTATTATAATAGTAATTTCCTACAAATACAATAGTTTTCGGTTCCATAGTTTTCGTACCGTACAAGCGTTTGTTAAAGTAGAGATTTGACTATTTCCCTACTTACGTAAAGTAAAAGACTATTCAAACTATACAAATGTAATAATTATGAGTGAAAGTAAACGCATTAAGTTACAGAATGACACTTTTCTTATATTACGTAAAACACACTGTTTGATACAATTATAGAATTACGAATTGTTTGGTGCAAAGTGCCTTAAGTCAATTTACAATTTACGTTAACATAGTAATTACTGACTGGGATGTATATATATATACACACACACACACACACACACACACACACATATATATATATATGTGTGTGTGTGTGTGTGTGTTTAAGTAACGATTTGATAAAGTTGGTGCTTACATACTTCTATGTCAAGAAAAGTACTTTTTTTTTATAAGTGAGAATTTCTGCATGAAAATTTTTAAAAATTAACCGATAACTGAGATGTGACACAATTTTAGAAGCACAAATCGTCGTACATTATCTGACACATAACATAAAATTTTAATACAACTATACTACTTTCTTTGTTCGGTTTTTCTATGCAAGCTCTTCAGAAGCGCAAGGAATATATATATTTTTTTAGTGACGCAGACAGAATAATAGGACGTAATTCACTGAATCACTTGAATTTTTTTTTTACCTTGTCAGCACAAACATAAAAATTCCGTTCAACATTGTCTCGTACGTGATGTGAATGCGATGTAAAGAATCTTCCAACTTCAATTTAAACTTAGCCAATTGTTATTCACTGCAGCGCGGATTCGAGAAATTTCTCCCAAGGCTAGTTGCGAAAGTTTATTCACTTTTATCATTACCAAGTTTACGTGTGGGTGGAGCCCTCAATCAATATGTAGCAGAAGACGTTAGGCGCGAGTTGATTCTTCTCGTCGCCACGTCCGTTTTTCTAGACTGTAATTAAATAACAGCGTCAAGTTGTGATTAAAGGTTGGTCGTGAGAAAATGTCAGTTTGAAAGAAAGTGTGAACATTTATTTTGACGATCTACAAGAGCTACGTGCACGCAAGAACTTGAATTTGAAAGGAAATTATACTAAAAGCACAACGGGAGGCTCCAGATAGATCGTCGGGAATCAAATAAATATTTAACGGCATTAAACTTTGAAATCACTACAAAATATGCTATTGCCACCAATAAGGGGGTCGTCTGGCCAGGCCGCTGAGCGAATTGCAGAGCTTAGGCCGTTACGAGAATATTTTAAAACTGCTCATCGCATATGAGTGAGTTCTACTTAGGAATAGCTAATAATTTCGGCAAATGGGCCAAACCGCGCGTGAAGACACGTGGAACGGTTTCCGAATAAAATCAGGATTGTTAAATGTCTGCACGCCTCTTTACGATCCTAGTATAAGGCGCCCTTAACGACATTGTCTCGGCCCGCATGTCCCAAATAGCAAACATCAACTGGCCCACTTGTGCAAATATGATCGTGATAAGCAGCCCACAGGCAGTCAACATTCGGAATGCACCCGTGATCACATGTGGCATACACGATGCATAATGAAATCACCCACACATTTACCACAAGTGTACCACAGGCATTCTTATTATACTCGGATGATTTTGGGTTAGTTTGCTAAGTCTGCTTGTGGACCGTATACTTAAATATGTCAGTCTTTTTAAACTAACTTGCCCACATTAAAATTATTTCAGTACAACTACAAAAATATTTACTGGCATGGCCTGATTAACAACCATTCCAGCAAAAGTAGACGATCATACTAGCGAACGTTGACCGCTTCTGCCAACAGTTGGCCAAATGAAAGTGATTGTATTTGCTGCTAGGGATGCCAGGATGACTTGTAGATGTAGGGACGACAGCTACCGGACAGTCCAACGAGGGCGACTGCAGGGTCTTCTTGTCGCAGGGTTGGGTCGCGGCGTTGACGCTGAAGTTTGGCCCGTGATACTGCGATCTACTAACCACGCTGTAACGAGAGGGGTTGGCACTCCTGATTAACGAGCCTCCCTGGACCCGAACACTCCCTCGCCCAGAGCCCAGGGACAAACCAGAGCGGTAATGAACTGCGCGCGATTGGATCTGCGAAGCACTGCTGCGGCCGACCGCCGTTGATTTACTGCTCAAGTGGTTTCCGCCCAGCGTGATCACTGCGATATGTCCTGTTTACAGCTCTCGCGTCCTGCACACTCGACTAACCTACCCTCACGCCACTTCCAGTCCGCGAGCGTTAACGGCCGAGGAACCTAATAACTTCAGGTGACCGCCTCGATGTAAGTACAAGAAGTCTTCGACTTACGTCATACTTGTTTACATCGTTTATGATTAACGTCCTTAATGTTTGAGTACCCATTTTTCAAATTAATCAATCCCTGATTCAGAATAACGTCGTTAATTCATTCTTGTGCGAGTTCGTTAATCTATTTATACCCACAAGAAATAACATTCCTGTGTTCCTAAAAGGTTAGGCTGTTAGCAGTGGCGGGACTCGACTGGCACAATTTAAGTCGTTTCAGTTTTCGTAGCTGTTTCCAGGAGCCTAACGTAAAGCGAGGGCTTAGGTGTAAAATCTAAGTCATCTCTGAGTGAACTGTGAGGAATTTTCATTGCAGTGACGAAAAGTGAGTGAAATCTAAAGAAAACAAAGAATTTCTTAAGGTGTTCTCAGACCTTCGTTAAGATTTGCTCATTATGCAAATCAATCATGGCGGCCATAAACTGAGGTTAGAATGCCACGTGGGGGAGAGTACTATTCTTATTTTTAATTTATTGGTAATATTTTAGAGGAGGAACATAACCATGGTGTAAATGAACACAGCATTTGAATCTACAACACAGTTTATATTCGTTGTATATTTTTACATTAAAGCGATGTCGTGTTTTTCACTGTCACTTTTGTTATCAAGCAAATTAATTACGATGCCATTTTATAAACAAAATGGTTACGATACCATTTAGTAAACAGAATCAACGACGTATTTTTTATCATTTTTATTTTGCATTTTTTCAGCTTTACAGTATGTGAAACACTAAATATAAACTAACAAATCACCATCCTGTAAGTTTTGTGCATAGTAAATTGATGGTGACCAATTTTAGCCACATTTGCAAGTCGACGCATAAAGAGAAATTATTTTTCTCGCGAATATTGTGGTAACACTTCACCTCAACTGATAATCTCAGTTTCCTGACTGTGCAATGCAATCGAAAAATTCGCAGATTTCACTCAAGTTCTCCTTAGTTTCACCTTTACCTCTAGATTTTCTTCACTTGATTCTGCGATCCACCCTGAGTATTTCGCGTGTTCGAGGCCTGGAAGTACAGAAACAGTAAGGACGAGACATCACACATATCACGCTTCACCCTAGCCTCTAGGTGCAAGTCACTGAACTAACGTGCAGTCTACTCGCCGACAACTACCTTTTATGAAACACTAATTGGTGACGCTCTCTTTGTATGATGCATTATTAGAGATAAGTGTGTATTGTACACACCTGTACCATTGAAAATATTCTGCGCCAATCTTGCGTACCTAAAAATTACCACAAAACACTAATTATCACCTTTTTGGCAGCGTAGAAATAAACTTAGAAATACGTGGAAGACCTGAAATTGGTATGCCCGTATGTAACGTTGAGTGAGTGAAAAATTTTGGTCAGCGCTTAACATCGAGGTCTTTAGCGCTGGTGAGGGGTGACATGAGGTGAGTATGGAGCAGCACCGGAATAAAGGGGAGGGGGAAACGGGAGATCCCTGAGAAAACCCGCCGACCAACGGCATCGTCCGGGGCGATTCCCACATACGAAGATCCGGGGTCCGACCCCGCCGGTAATCGAACCCGGATCGCCTTGGTGGGAGGCGAACGGTCTGACCATTCGGCCACGGCGGCCCCCGTATGTAACGTTATTTAAATGCTATTCATAAGCATGCGTCACTCACACTGAGTAGTTTTTCGAATAAACTTGTAACGGCCGAAGTTCTGTACACCTCTCGTCAGCTTGGGCAGGCGGCCACATTAAGGGTGTTCTAGTGCGATAAAATCATAAGTTTATGTTTATATGAAATAGTGTTAGTTTTGTAGACGATACTTGTGAGTGCAATTTCCTGTTACAAAACAATTTTATCTGGCGTAGTTCTCTCATAATTGTGCATCAAAGAAATAATTTGTATGCTCTGCTGCCATGCAAATAATGAAAACCAGTTGACTTATGTAAGTTAAATAATTCACAGTGAAATAACATGCCATTGGCTACGAAATTAAAAATTAAACTAAATTCCGCGATCTATATTGTTGAATTTTGTATTTTTATTTTTTTTATGTGATTTTTTTTAAAATTCAAAATAAGGCATTTTGTGTATTTAAATGATTTATTGCGTATGTAATGGATGTAATTTCACGGTTAATTATTTCATTTAGTAGATTTATTGGTTTTCACTATTTGCATGGCAATGTAACAAGCGAAATTTGAATTTGACGCACCGTTATGAGAAAACAATGAGAACTGAAATTGTTTCGTAAGAGAAAACTACACTCACAAATATCGTCTACGAAATTAAAGATCTTTTATAAAAATATAAAATTATGAATTTATCGCAATTGAACACCCTTAAACAATTTTATTGTATTTTTAGTTTTTGAGCCATAACAATCGACGAAGCATAGTATATACATTCTTGGTAAACTTCTTGCCATAAATAATAAAAAAAACCATTCATTAGTTTTCCATACAGAATCATTGCAAAATAATTTTTGAAGGTTAGTCTATAATTCTCTTGCAATGATTCTGCATCACAAATTAATGAAAGTTTTTTTTTATTATTTGTGCCAAGCAGTTTACCAAGAATATATCATATACTTTGTCGAAGAAAATATTTTGATAATACAATTTTAAGAAATGTTATAGCTAAAAAACTGAAATACAATAACATTGTCTAACCCCCCCCTTTTTTTTTTTTTTAACGTTCCATGTGTAGTACTGTAAAACTTCTTGTTCCGCTGTGGCCGACCCTGCGTACGTGCTTTGAGTCAAGGATCACGGGACGACGTCACTCACGTGTTGAACTATTTTTCTTATTATAGTTGCTGTGAAGTCCGACGGAAGTCATGCTAGCTACCACATGCCAAAAATCGTGATTAAATACGGTTGTAGTGGGTATATTTTAGCTGTTCTTTTTGGCGATACAAGTACTAACTAACATTGCGTAACTGTTTTTTTTCTCCAGTATGCAGAAACATGTCTCCGATTCGAAAACGGCGTGCGCTGAAGACGGGAACAGTGTTGCCTTCCTGTTTCTCCCTACTGTACCATTCAAAGATGTGACAAATTTGAGGTTTCTACTTATTAGCTGATTTTTATTATTTTAAATCTATCAAATACTACAGCAAAGTAGAACAGTATAGTAGTGTAGACTTCATACTACGTTCGACAAGAACACTATGATAGAAATAAATGAAACTGCAGGAAAATCATGCAATTTAAAGTAAAAGTTAGTTTAATCAATTCAAAATGTATTATGCTCATTTAAATTACTTTGTCTACATTTTTATTTCGTTGTTCAGCCAACTGTTTGTATTTTGTTAAAGAAAATTATATAAAGGTAACATATTTTACAGACTCTGAATCTTTTGTTCCTCTTTTCTATTGTTTTTTTTTTTTTTTTTTTTTTTTTTTAATAATACTGACACCATTAAAATATAGTCGCTATGCTCCGAAACAGATAAGTACACTAAACTACGTTCCTCATAGATGCAAGTTGCTTGTTTATGTCTGAGTATCTCTAAGAGGATAACGTGCATGTCGTGGCCTGACAATAGAACCTACATAACGTCCTGTATTATTGACACACTGACAACTCCGTCGTGTGCTTTTGTAACTAAATAAATTGGCGCGGTGCTAAGTAACACATCTCGCACCAAGGCAACACGGGTTCGAGTCCTGGTGAAGTTTGTCCCGGATTTCTCGCATGTGGGAAACGTGTCGGGCAACGTCTTCGAGCAGGAGATTTTTTTCGAGGTACTCCTTTTTTTCTCGCTCATGACAATCTGTGGCATCACCATTGCAGGTCTTTTACGTGTCGTTTTTCAGAGAGTGTGAGACAGCTTGTTGTCGGGCTGTGACGACCTGCTCTCGTGTATCGTCCCCATGCCATATGTGTGTATTGCAAGTAAAATACCTCTAATTCTATGTGGGATTTCATTTATAATTTGTGAAATAATATTCTTGTGACATTGTGTTTAACTAGTTCATAGTCACGTCTTGTTATTTTATTACAATACTGAAATATTGGGGCAAGAGAAATTGATCTCAGCTTGTGGAGGGGCTCAAGTAGATGTCTCCAGGGAGAAGGGTGGGTGTGACCTTTGTAAGGGAAGGGGGTGAGGATGAAAGGTCCCAGGGCAGGAAGATGAAGAGGAGGTAATTGAAATGAAGGGGTAGCACCCCTGCCACCTCCACCCACCCCTCTCCGGGACACCCCTTGGTTGAAGAACGTCACCACCCACTTCATCAAGCCACTTTAGTTGACGCGAGCTCGTTTTGCATGCTGGGTTCCGGGTTGATGGGATGGGGAGTGGGGGTGATACCAGGGGTGTACACACCCTCCCTGGAACTTGGCACCATCTACCCCTCAATCTCGTGTCCGGAGTCCGCGACCCTGGCACCACAGGTCGGAAGTGATCACTCATTAGTGTCGGAGAAGAGTTTTATAATTTAACACTGTCACCACCTCTCCTTCCCAACCCCTTCAACTGCCTTGAACTATCTATAATAATTCAAATGCGTGTCACGGCCTGAATGTGTAGGCATATTCCTCGACCTTCTTGTGAGAGTTACTCTTAGGGAAGCTTATATCCCAAAATTTTTTTAAGGATTTGCGCATCTCGTGGGTAGTATATAGGCCTACTTCGTGCTGAGATACGACACAAGTTTATATGAACTTACACAGATGAGTAATTTTTTAAATCTGTTTTTGGCAAAGCCGATATTCGTAACAATAAATTACAAACTGCAATGCTGGAAATATTTAACTACTAGTTACACGGCAATACTATAGTCATTGTAGTTGGCCGATTATTTAGGCACGGTCGCTCCTCCGTATAAAGTAACTAATGGTAATTCTGAGACTAATACTACTACGGCGTTTTTATTTATTGAAATAAATGTTTATTTATTTTACTATGTATTCAGCTGCACCAGCTTGTGCAGTGGTTGTCTAACAGTTTCACTGAGAATATTTATTCTATAATAAGGTATTTCGTAAGAGTTACGATTCCCTGAAACACAACTTTAACGCAAACTAGGTGTGTCTGTACTAAATGTCGGTATATTTTAGGGTGTGATTAATTACCTACTTAGTATTAAATATTATTAGGGCCACGCCTTCCCATTTCTAAGCTCACGCTATAACACCTTTAAAAACAATTGGCAACTGCTTGCGGGGGTTATCGTCAAGCTTCTGAATGTACTTACCTTTTGGCATTACGCTAAGTTTCTATACAAGTTTTTTTTTTTTTTTTTTCGAATTTGTTTTGGAATAAAACCTGGTTCCTGCGTGCAACGTGTTCGGAGTTACCTTTTTCCCCGGTAACCAGTAAATGTACGTCCACAATATTTATATACGAGAAGAAAATAAACAATCTACTCGTGAACATGACGTAAAAGGCACCAAGAAATTTAGAAACATAATTTTACAGTTCTAAAATTTGTCTACAATCAACATTTCAGACTGTTGTTTATGAAAGTATTTGTACCGATTTCGTTCGAAACTAAGGTGAGGTCTACGCGTACATTGAACTTTACTACAGTGACGGGTTAAAAAAAGATAGAGTAACGGCTTAAAGTTTCACAACTAAAACGTTACGGTGGGTCAACTGAGCGCGCATTTAAGACAATACGCGTAGAGGCGATATTACGCTATTTGTGCCGGCCGGCGTCACTACTAGCGCCTCATCAATATTCTCCTCGCACGCACAAACACGTCCTTCACAGGCGGACGCCTTAAGAGCCCTTGTCACTAATCTTGCTGAATTTTGCTTAATTTATTCCTGATTCATAATCGGAGGATATTTATTTCATAACACGCACTGTATTCGAAAACTTAGATTTCTAGTAATTAAAGTAATTAAAAATATTATAAAAAAATTAACTTTCGACACTTAACACGACAAAATAACTCCTAGTACAAATTTAGTCCAATAACACGCATTTAATCAAAAAATGTAATGTAAATATTCAAAGAAATTGGCAGTAATTCAACGTAACCTTACTTTTTACACTATAATGAATAATTTTAACAAAATATGTGACGCAGCCTTTTAAGTGGAGAAGTTGCAAAGGAGGAATACTGCAAAGAAATTAAAAACTAAAGTATCCCGAGAAAACGTGTCAGCTATAGATCCTACGTCCACCATCTACACGACATATGAAAGTCTGAAGTGACCTCGCCTGGTATCGAATCAGGATCACCATATCAGAAGGTAAGTGTGGTCTCTTGGTAAAAGTAATTTTCTTCCCTATATTCATGCGTTTATATTTTTTCGTATGCTAAATAAATATTTTATGTATTTTTTTTTTTGCCAGCCTACGTAGGCTATGTATACCACGCATACCAACACACACATAATGCATACATACAGAGTGAGTGAAGATTGAATCTGTTAATTTTGCGTAACGGTAATAGCTTATGATAAAATTGTAATATGTATTTACTTTAAATATAAAATAAAATACCACTTGACACTGGCGCTAAGCAATGACACGCTTAATGGCGCGAGAGCAATGAAACACTAAGTTGTTTTCCGTTCAATGTGAAGGAATAAAAATGTTATGTCGATACTCGGAGTAGCATTATTTCGCCTAATATTTACTTAACGGGCATATCTAAACATTATTTTTAAATTATTTTATGCTTTATCTACACTCAAAATTGGCACACCCCTTCTTGACTCAACCTGCGTAAGAACTAGGAAGGTAGACTGGCACACACACACACACACACATACACACAAAACAACACACACACATATGTATACATACATACACACATCAATACAAACTGTATATTCATACACGTGTTTGTGCTAATATACTTAAGAAATAATGAAAATTATAAAAATTCTCATCCTGTGAGGCTGCCTGACCATTTTTGCAAGAGGCAGGAATAAATAAAGAGCGTAAAAATGTATTTTATTCTAAAAGCCTTGGCCACGTGTGAAAAAATTGCCCATTTTACGTTGAACTTTTTAATTATTAGCTTACGAGCAGTTCGTTTTCCTAGAACGCGTAAATAAGTTCCCGTGGTGGACATTTGTTCGAACCGTTTTTCTTCTACTATGGATATACGTGCAGACAATTTTCGTTAGATTTTATGGATTGAAGGTAAACATTTAGGCATGAAAAAAGTAGATATACACATTTTTAAATTAAATGAGCGCACGTACCCGCGCATTTTTCACAACAGATAATTGGTATTACTGGGTTCACAACGTAATTAGGCCTAGATAATATTTCTTACCCTGAAACTGGTACGTTATATAACTACTGACAGAAAAATATCCTCTAAATCTGTGAATAAATACTGTATACTACTACAGTTAAAATATGCATTCTCTGCTTATTATGTAAGTTAATTTCTTCTCTCTCTTATAAGCTCTAGTGGAATACAAGCCTGTTGATAAGGAAGCGAAAAATAGAAATATAAAGCACAGCAGTGGCATGTGGTGAGCAGTTACAAGATAACCTGGTATTAACTCAGTACCTGTACTTTTTCTGTACAAGTATCAGGAACCAATAACAACCGTCAACAGAACGTAATGCGGAAAATCACTAGTTGGCTGCAAGACAACTATTCAACGTGTCGTTTGACGTCTGGTAAACAAACAACGTCTGAGAGGCTGAAGCGTACACTAATCTGTAAACAGGTACAGTTAGAAACAAACTCTGATTACTTTGCAACACCTTCCCCGCACGCCACTGAAGTACAGTCAACATAGCTAGCGCCCACGATTTTTCGTGAAAATAATTCTGCAACAGTTTGTTTCAATGCCTTATGTGCACATATGCAGCCCTGCTTCATGGTCAGTGATTGGTTGTTTATAGCTCTCAGAGTCTAGGGTTCTACCCGCAAATAACACACGTGTGGTGTCGCAGTAACCTTGTTCCCGTTGGGGCAGTCTTGGTGGACGTACAACAACATAATGTAATACTTTACCAGTGTGAAGACAGCGCATGTTACCGAGTAAAATCTCCGCAGCACCTCTGAGGTATTCCAGGCAATGTGATACGTTACTCATAAATAGAGGTACGTAAATTTCGCAGATATATTCCAGGTCAGGTTAACGCCAATTATGTAAACTTCATACACAAAAGTTTGTGACTTGCTGGCGGCTGTTACGAAACGCGTTTGACTACTACAAGCCAGTAGTAAACAAGGAAATAATGCGAAGTGCTATCGCTTGCTACCTGCTTGTACGATTATAAGCCAATAGATAATCTATTGTGGCCAGTGGGTTTATAGGTCTGACAAGTCTTGGCTGCCGCCAGATGAATCCGCGAAATTGACGTACCTCTGCTCATAAATAGGGCCACGATTTTGCCGCGAAAATATTTTTGCCCCATTTTGTTTCAGTGTCTCACGTGCACGTTGGCAGCTTTGCCTCATGGTTATTGGCATTGCGTGTTTTGTTCAGACACGTTTCTCATTTGACTGCACCAATCAGAACAAGATTATTGTGACTCCGTAACTCTGTAATTTGCCAAGGCAAGATAAAGTAAAATCATCCAATCACAAACGGTGTAACAGAGCTGCAGATGTGCATATAATGCACTGAAAACAAATGTTGCAAAAAAACTTTTCGCTATAAAATCGTGTAACTACTCATAAAATACATGTCTAACGTCTAGCTCATGGACTGTAGTGAAACATATTAGGCGTTTCCTATTTTACGCAAACCTGCATAATTTATCCCTTCCGTTCATAAATTATAACACTTCAAACTATTATGAACATCAAAGTTTATTCTAACAAACGCCATTGCGGGCGAATGTTGCTGTAGCTCTATTACCACGGTCGTAGAAGAACAGATCTGGACACTCGCCTATCTAACAATGTATTTTGCTTGACCCCCTTGTTGTTTGGCTATAGTTCGTCAAGTTACCGAGAATATTGTGTTTTATTGGCGCTTCATTTAGGGCGGTCGGACTCAAACTCCGCCCACTTTTTTCATTGTTAAATTGATAAAGTAAACAAGGATTGCTGGAGCCTTTTATTAAATTTGTGAGCGATGGAGGTATTTCATAAATTGATAAAAAATAAGGTTTGCTAAATTGTTTATCTTAGCGGAAAGAAAGTGGGCGGAGTTTGAGTCCGACCACCCTAACTGAAGCGCCAATAAAACACAATATTCTCGGTAATTTGGTGAACTGCAGCCAAACAACAAGGGGGTCAAGTTTCTAGGCGAGTGTCCAGACCTGTTCTTCTACAGCCGTGCCCTATTACAGAAAAACCCGTAGTAAAAAAAAAAAAACCAAAGGTAGCAAAGCCCGTGGAGGTAGGAGTATACAGGAGACGGAATGTTGGGATTTCCTAGAAGTCGACGTATATATGCCAGTTTTGCGCGAATAATTTGTTATTGTTGACCAACACACAGCATTGAGTAGATCGAGTAAGGTTTTCGTAAGCGCCTCGTATGGTATTGTTACAGAATTAACAGTTTTGAATGGCAACGGTTACGTGGATTAAATTCGGGTGTAAAGAGCGATCATGTACGTATAAAACAACTGCTACTGTTGCATTTCATGAGTAAAAAGGCCATGTTATACATTGGCACAGTGTAAATTATATGGTTACACAATCGTTTATGTAGGTAAACTTAACGAACTAACCTGAAAATAAGGCCACATTTTATTTATTTACGCGTATGTACGTCACTGACGATGTGTAACTGCTTGCTAATACAGGAGTAATAAAACAAACAAATTTGCACACAAAATGTTAAATAAATAACAGAAACTAGCATAAATGCATTAAGTTAGTTCAACAATGGTTTCTATGCACAAATAGTAGGCGATGTCGGTACTCACAGAAATGTGTTTCAAAACGCAATCATGTTGTTAACTTTTAATTTTATCTAAAAACTTTGTTCTCTAATCGATGTAAACTGAGATAAACACAACATATCTGCTATTAGATAAATCATTTTTACTCTATTGCTCTTCAAACTTCGAGTAAAATACATTGGCTCTTATGGCGGAAACAATGTTTATGGGCTACAGTGACCACGTGTGTAAACGTTCAAGCAACAAGTGCACAAATACACTGGCTTATAAAATTCTATTGGAGGCAACTAAAAAGTTTTGTAGTCTCCACAAAAAAATTTTGGTTCGGTCCATAATGACAAAATATTTAGTGGTAACCAATAAGTAGAGGCATGAAACATTCACGTGTTCACTGAGCTGTAGGCTAGCCTTCAAGCAAATAACAGTTGTTTATTAGCTGCTCGCTGATACAGTGATATGGGACTCTTTAGGGTATATTTTTATTTTTGGCTCAGCGACTTCCAGGGGATGCCGAACAAGTCAACGCCAAATTACGAGTTGTATATAACACTAAATGTTTTGTATCTACATTGGCTATAGTTTATTTTGTAGCATCTTCAACTGCCCCAGTTAGAACTGTACAGTTTGAAGACACAGCGTGTGTGATTTGTCCCAAAACTGTTCACACGTGTCACAGTTAATATAGTACAGTTTATTGGAGACTAGGTTAAATATTTTCGCGATTTGCCATTGTCTCTACCAATAAGCTTTTCTTTTTCAGTGTTCGTTTGAATTTAGGCTACACTTTCAACAAATAGAAACATACGATTGCCGCTTTAAGTATCATGGATGAAATACAGAAAATAAAATCTATTGAGTAAATTTAGTTCTCAGGGTATAAAGTCGGATAAAAAAAAACAAGCCTCATGAACGTCTCATAAGTAGAGGCACGAGTATTTCGCGTATTCATCTGGCAACAGCCTAGACTTCTCAGTTCTATACTTATACCGGCTGAAGCCGAATATACATTGGTTTCTATCAGTACAATCGTGTAGCACGTGATAGCTCCCACGATTTGTGTCCTTATTTATAACTGGCTTGCAGTCGTCAAATATGTGTTAAAACCGCTCTCGTCTAGGAGTAAATTATACGTTATTGACGTTCAACCTGACGTAGAATCAATACGCGAAATAATCGTGCCTCTACTCATAAGGTCGTCATTTAGCTAGAGATATATGTCTAAAGTTCCCAACACGTGAAAGTGGTCCAGACATTTGCTTCTGACACGACATTACTTCTACTTTCAAACCAGAACTGTGGTTCTGCCTTTCTTTCCGTTGTTGGTAGTCACTTTGAGATATTTATAGCTGAATGTTATCTATCGAATAATATGCTGATTGACCCTACCGAATATATCCTGACGTTGAAATTATCTGATAAATAATTAAAGAAGAATAACCTCTCTTACAATCAAGGGGAAAAACATTTATATATAAAAATTAAAAAGCAATTAAGTAATTAAAATATTGTTCGATACTATTCATATGGTAAAGAAATTCAGAACGGTTAAATGACAGGTTACTTTGTATTTAGTGAATCTCTGCGCGCAGTTCGACTTACGCCGCAGGCACCAGACGGTCATCGTTCCCCACACAACGCACCTGCGCTAGCTATCAGCGGCAGCCGACAGCGTTGTCAAATCTACAGACGGGTGGAGAGACTCACGGCCCATGAGGCGAGTGGGCACTGTTCAAGTAATAATTACAATAACTCTACAACGATTACCGTGCTCATCCGACATTTATGTTTGTACTGATAAGTGGATTTAACACCTTCCCGTTTAAAACCGTCACTAACAAACACCCTGGGCCGTGGTGGAAGAATGAACAGACCGTTCACCTACCGTCAAGGCGATCCAGGTTCGATTTCCGGCGGGGTCAGTCCTGGGATTTTCGCATGTGGGAATCTTGCCACCGGGTTTTATCGGGGATATCCCGTTTTCCACTCCCTTCATTCCGGCGCTGCTACATACACACATCATGTCGCCTTTCTCCAGCGCTAAAGACCTCGATGCTAAACCCTGGCCAATATCTTTCACTCACTAACTAACATTTAATATTCATCAACATCACCAATATAGACAATAAAACAGTTTTGGCCAGTCATTTATAACATTTGTGTGTATTATGTCCTAGGGCTATTATATCCATGCCGATAAAGCAGTTGTATGATCAGTAAAATGTAAAATGTAACAACAGGGACAATGTAAAAAAGATGCTGTAATACAGTTCCAAATTCAATTGAAGGCAATTCTCTTGTAGGGAGTTTTACCGTAACATGTTTACAGCATTCCTGTCGTACAGTCTCTTCAAAACCTGCGTAGCAAATGTGACAGTAATAGAACATTATTTTATTGGTGGTTTAAGATGAATGTATCGCGGTATTCAATTGTGTGTAATTAACTGAAGTTATTGATGCAGTCCAACTTCTCTTTGTTGCATTAAGTAAAGTCGGATGTGTAGCCAATTTGTTTCAGAACGTGAGCAAACATGGCAAATAATTAACAGGCAGTGGTTTCGGCAACACGTATATTAAACAAACTACAGACTTGTAAACTGTCAAGAATGTACGAAATTAAAAGCACTACATCATTGATCTGTGTGAATGTTACTTAGGCTACATATTAGCATACATTAGGTTCATACGTTAGTATTCGTAATTAATTCTGTTTTAATTTTAGGAACGGGTTAGAATTATCTACTCTACTCGTAGTTGTTTCATGCTGTCCTTTCTGTGGTCTATTAATGTGAAGTGAGCACATAAGATCCTTCTATTTTAAAACTGCAAACTTAATACGACATTACATATTGGAATATTTTTACATAATTCAACAAATGAAGCAACATTAGAATAACGTTGACCGCATAAATATTGTGGTTTTACCATTCAAATGTGCTTTCTTTAACACCCACCTTCTATATATCTCAGAAGGTCTCTGCTGTAAAGCATTGCTAATGGGAAAAGAACACAATATTTCTGGAGGCTAAAAAGGTTGGTAAGCGTGCTTTACGTCTCGTCGACAGCGAGGTCATTATAGACAGTGACACACAACTTGGTACAATGACAGCAGCTGGGAGAGGAGTCGGCCATGGCCTTTGTGAGAACACCATCTTAGTATTCACTTGGGACTATTTAGGGAAACCACGGAAAACCGAAGTCAAGATGGTCGGAGCGTGGGACTGAACCCGGGTCCTCCCGAATACGAGTCCAACGTGTTACCGTTGCGTTACCTCACTTGGTGGGGGCTACAAAATATGTTGGCAATACAGACATCGCGAAATAATTTCCTTTCAGAGTAACATTTTCATAGTATCTACCAAACATTTTATTGGCATGTACAATTAATTGTAGCAATAACATCCTATCTAGGTGCGACAGAAACGATTTAATGTTCAACGCAAAAGTATGTGGCGATGTCTGTGTTAACGAAATATTTTGTAAACACTACAAATTAATTGTTTCTGTTAGCATTTAATTTTAATATGAAATAATTTGATCAATGAGCAAAGCTTCCAAGAATTATACGTTTTTTTTTTCAGAACAGAACCATAATACGTAACGAAGTTACTTGTATTGTTATGAACATTTAATTAAAGAGTAAGGTTTTCATTATACAGCTTATACGTTTATCCATTCATATTATGTTAAAACCATAAAAATTCAGTGTAGTTAATTGAAACAATTCTACAAAATCGTTTAAGATTAGTAAAACATTGGTATAAGTATATATCTGACAAATTCGCATTTTCTTTTGTGCACAGGCTAGGCAACTGTAAGCTCGCTTCACTCTCGCAGTTGGTACTTGACTTACTTGACCCTTCCTGGAGGGTGCTGAGCCAATAATAAATACTCAAGTAAATGCAGACCCAATCGTGTGTTATCACAGTGTCAGTGATCAGCCAATGAGCAGCTTTTGTCTGCTTGAATACACGAATATTCTTGGATGTTACTTTGCAGGTCATTAAACCCGTGAATTTTTACTGTCTTTAGTTATGATTTGTACAATCGCTTGCATTGAAATTCACTGTCGGTTTTATTTCATTAAGAAATATACTTTTCTAAAAATTCACGTTGGTTTATTACTTAATTACTTTCATCATCCAAATCACCATTTGTGTAGATAGAGAAAATATTTTCAGACAATTTATGTAGACCAGATGTTTACTAGACTATTATTTGTTCGTAAACAAATATTTTTACTGACAATTATATTCACACAAATATAATTACGAGGTTCACGTTATGTTTGTAACAGTTGTACTTTTCCAGTGCCAAGTAATTTAAAGAAAAAGTATTGTCTAAATAATATTTTGTTGGGCAGCATTCTATGTAAAACAATTTATACGTACGTATACTCATTATAAACAAAATATTTTTCTTTAAATGTGGAAGGCAGTCATATCGTTTCCTTAAAATAAACGGTACATTATTTTGAAAAACGCTCTGCCAAAATTGTGTATAGCATGACTGTATACAGTCTCAAATTTTTTTCAAAGCGTCTGGTTAAAAAATATTCGAGTTATTTGCAATTGTTTTAAATAAATCATGGATCATGGCCTTAAAAAAACAATTAAATCACAATATTGTATGTCTGTTATGTTCAACTGTCCGTGTTAAGTATATTTCCTATTCAGGTGTAGATTTCCATTCTTGATTAGTTACAAGCAGGTGTCATATTTTGTTGATGAAAGTAGTAATAACATTCCTCCAATATTTTAAATACACTTAACTTCCGAAGTTCCATCATTCCTTATCAACCCATCAGAAATTACTGGCTCACTTTCTGAAACAGTCATCATTTTTGCACATTGATTGAATATTTATCCTCGTATTGGTCGATGGCATTTCCTTCGTTCTGACTGCCGAATATAGTTGCTGGAGTTTGCATTGCTTTACAATATACCAATTACTTTACGAGATTGTGGAAGAGAATTTTTTACTTTCGCTTAATGACTACCAAAATTTGTAGCTGTTAGTCTGTTCATCCACGATGATCTCCAAAGTCGATTTTCATGTTCTCATATTATGTTTCTCTCTGAGATTGTTTTTGTGGTGTATTTACTTCTTCCTGAATTTTCACAATTACTTCCTTACAATTAGTTTCCATTACACAATCATCAATATGTATTGCACTATAGTCCATAGTTTGCATCTGGCTCTGATGTGTCAAATTTGCATCGTTTCTTTGAAATCGCGTCATGCCCACGTTTCACAGATCTCGTCAGTCGCAGAATCTCCCGTATCTACGAATAGAATTTGAAAATCTTCCCAGGGCTACGACCGGTGATTTTATTCCGTGGACTCAAGTGAGTGCCAAGATGGTCGCTTCATGTGACTCTGACCTGCTCCAAAACATCGTCACATGTAGCTGCCCCGATTTTCTTTTCAGTAAATACACACACACACACACACACACACATATATATATATATATATATATATATATATATATATATATATATATATATATATATATATATATATAATGCCCATGTACCTGTCTGCTTGATTTGTGGTGTCACTAAAACGTAGCCTGTCAGCCTTTTGTGTAATGCAGTCAATGGCGTTTGATACTTCACTAAAGAATTCACTTTTTATCAAGCGAAGTTCTAGGTTTACTTTCCCAATGAGATTTTAAAAAAAGGTACTATAATTTTCATGTTGGCCAAAAATATGTCAAGGTGCGTTTCTAGCCAAGCTCCTTGGGTTTTTGAGATTTCCCGTCTTTCCTACTTCTCGTATAGCTATCCTCATTCCGTTTAGGAGTCGTTAAATTCTTGAGAAACGATTGTTGTTTGTTGTTGTCTCAACAAACACCTTCATTCATGAACAATTTTTGTGTCTTCTGAAATTTTGTGCAAAATATCCGAAAGGTATCTCACCATATGGTTTGCGCACTATAACTTCACGATTTACCTAAAACCAGCTTGTATTAATCATGAATGTACATTGGAATCACTGTCACAATATAACAGCCATGTACTATGTCATACTTCTCAACACTCCGAGAAAATACTTTGCACGGTCATTTGTTGTTCCGTAGTTGTGGATGGATCACTGAAGTTATGGTAGCACACCAAGTAGAGTCTATTTTTTACTTATATGTGAAAGAGTTTCTCGGTTTCAGCTCAAATAATTACAGTTTGTAAAAGTAATACTTGTTAGCATCTTTCAGCATTTACACAACGACCGTTATTATTACTCCCTTAAAGTGGACAATAATTGCTTGGCTATTCAAATCTTAACATTTAATAACTGCTGTTTCAAATACATTTTGCGTTACAATGCAGCAACTTGCGTAGTTTATTAACAAACTATTTGTGCAACGCACGCCCATGCCTACTTTCTTTACAAAGTGCATGTTATATTTAAAATGGTAGGAATTAGCAGTCTAGAGTTTCTTTTGAATGATGTCTGGAGCAATAAATACTACATGGCTTCCAAAAGTAAACTAGACGCCTACAAATGTGACGCCGTGTATAATGTTTTCTACACACAGACAACACACAGTTATTTACTACTGTGTGTTACGTGTGAGTGTTGATTTGTTGCTGTTGGGTGGTGTAGTCTGTGCTACAACAGTATAGAATTTTCCTATATTTGAAGTTATTGATTAGCTATTAAAGACAGACAAGTGCTCTCACAAACGTTTTTATCTACACTAAAAAAGGAATGAGGCTACGTACTGCAACAGAAATCGTCATCTAAACATAGCCTGCTTTTACAACAATTTTAATATTTTCTCATAATTTAAAGCAACGAAACGTTGTGCGTTATATTTTCTGGTTACGTTCAAGTAGTGCAATTTATATTGTTCCACAGAAGCAGATGCACTTTGAATGAACGTTCTGTCTTTAAAACTCAACTAGTTATTCCACAAGCGTTTTTACATCGAAAAGACTACTTGCAGTATTCGGGACGGGCGGCCGTAATTGGAGGTGTTGCTGGCTTGTTACAATCCGCCGGAATGCTTCCATTTCTTCCATTACAAATTTCAACCTCTTGAGATAATTTTCCAGCGTGATGCGCGCATTTTTTGTAATTCTTCTCCGCTACGTGACGTCCGTAGTTCATGGACGCAGTATCTCCTGCCCTTGTTCGTGCGGGGAGTACGGGAGAGAAGAGTCCACCCATCCATCAAGCGAAGAAGTAGACACGTTTCTCGGAACTGCTGCAGTCGTACGAGGAAGCGGGTGTGCTTGACGAGAGAATTGTGGCCGCCATAGACTCTACCAACGTGGAGACGTCGGCTCTGGTATAGATTCTCTGCATTTTCCCGGCGCTAATATAAAATAAATCTTCTTTTTTGCAAACAGACTTAATACCGCGCTTAATCAAAGTCACCAATATTTGAAAGTTGAAAACTAAATTTTCATTTCCCAGAGATAAATCTCCACGCAAACTAAAAAATATTGTATGACAGAAGCCATTTGCCTTATTTATGCTCGCCTGACAGAGAGGAGATGAATAAATTATTTCTACAAGAGAATTGCTTCTGTTAACAAATCAATATGACATATATGTTTATACTGACTACAAATAATTTTAAATCACTTCCAACTTTTCAGCGGCAAAGTTGCTTCTAGTTTTGACTGATTTACTGTATAATTTAATTATTAGAAACAAAAAGTTTTAGTTTTCGTCATAGTATGCGTATTAAATTCCAGGGAATGGTGCTATGTTAAGTACTGAATAATATCTGTATAAATCGACCAAATGTTTTATTTGAAACAGGAAATAATGATACTAGTTGGCTGAACACTTGCAATTAATAGTTAATTAAAAATTATTTATACTGCGGTGAAACACTCGTATGAAATTGAAATCAATGTTACTAAGCGTACACGTAAACGTTTCTCAACGGTTTGTGAATCGAATATTTTGTTCAACATCCAACTTGTGCCTATTACACCTTTTGTGTCCATTTTCAGTAGGTCTACAGTTGTCAGAATCTCAACTCTTATGTCTGATCTGATTAATTTTACTCTATAAAATTTTAAATATAAAAATTTCTTTCAGTAAGTTGGCCGCACAGAACACATCACTCTTAGAGTAACGTCAGTGTACAATAAAACATACCGTTAAATTTATATAACAAATACTGAATTAACATTCGTCTCAAGGTGCCATAAAATTTCAGTAGGCAATATTTCTTTACGTTATACGAGATACCAATGCATGGATTTAAAAAGAAAATCCGTTATCGTTATCGTCTTTCGTTAATTTTACAGCAATTCCAAGTAAAAAGTTATTCTTCATTTCATTTGGAAATATTTGTAGTACTCGGCAGAAGATGGGCTCGGAACAACGACGTTAAAACATTTCGTTACAATTTATTCTATAGCTTTTAATACTGCAAGTGATCAATTTATTTATATTTTCAAGTTACTCTGTAAACAAAAAATCTGAATAAGTATTTGAACAATAAAATACAGCCGATATTTGAAAACTCAAACACATGTTGTAATGTTACAGAAAAACCCATGATTTACTGTGTTGTAAAGAAAAATTAAACGTTTTTACTACATGAATAAGTGAATTTATTTTTCATCAGACGTTTTGACATACAATGTTATTTTACTTATATTCAGCACATAGTGATACAGTATGTATATTTGTTTCGTTTTATACAACGTCCAACACCTGTTCGTTGCAAACGTGTTAAGACACAAGATGATGGGCGGTTTCGTAATGCGCAATGTATACCATTGTAGTACATCCAACGTACGTGTTATTGTACTGCAACGTTAATACTTTTTATAGCAATATCACATCATGTTTGGGAATACAGAAGTGAAATAGCCGGCAGGACGGCAGTCAGTCACACACGCCCTCAAAATGGCTTCGCTGGCCAACAACATGGCAGAAACGCTTACCGCCAATCAGCGTAAGTTGGCTGCACTGCTAGCCGGCAACCAGGCCAATAGGAAACCAAACAGACACGGGGCTGGCATCAACAGCCTCGGGCAGCCTATAAGAGGTTAACCTCGTTCGTATCGAACGATACGAAACGCTATTTCACATCTGTATTACTATTAAGTCTGTGGTAGTGTTTTATTTTCACGTTTCATTTAAAGAAATAAGTCACAAATTTTATAATACACAGAGACAGATTCGCTGACCTGTAAACCAACTTCCAAGAAGACATATTTTACTGAAGCAGACAAGATCTTCTCATAGGCTGCTCGCTGATACAGCCAATCTATATGAATGGGCCAGAAATTAGTTGCTTTTTAATTGAGGCTGATTACCCTCTTGGAGGTGTTAAATATGTATACAGCCAATTGATAAAGGAGCACTAACTTGCAGTTATTTTATTTCTATCTTTTGCTGAAAATTAAACGCGAATTACTCAGATCTCTGTCCATATAATTGTTAAGCCATTTTGCAAGGCCATATAGTTTGACCAGATCATTTAAAGGAAAGGGGGAGGGTCACCGCACAGAGCTAGAAAGCATAGTTTTGTTATAACCCCTTTGAGTCGGACGATACCTCACATTGCTGGTGTCCTTCGTGTTATTGTTCTTTATTCTTGTTATCTTTATGCAACATGTTATTCGTTGTATACAAACACAAAAAACCTGACTGGAGTAAGCGTAAAACCAAAGTTAATTAACAATACCTTTCTAAATATAACTGTACATTTTACTGTTAATGGTGCAAGTTCGGCGTAATCTGGTAATACAAGCTCATACCGAAGAATTTTGACGTAATCTTATCACGATGTATAATTAACTCTGTCATCATTTTCAATTTATAACTGCTACCTCACCAGTAATACGAGACAAATGCAAATACATTATAGACCACAGTTAACCCTAATGAACCTTGTTATCCTGAAGGTACCCCTGCGCGCATGCTGGGGAACTTCTAATTGATGCTGCGACCTGGAATGGCTGGGAGAGAGGCTGCGCTGTGATTGGTCCGCATTCCCGCTGGTTCGAGGTCCGTGGCCGGCACGCTAATCTCATTACGTTGCCAATCCTGGCCCAGCTCTTGTTAGTGTGCAGCTGCCGGGTAGGGACGAGAGAGGGAGAAAATGTCACGTTGTCATCACTGCTCTTACGCATGGTTAATTTTTTTTTTCAAAACGTATCACGTTGTCATTACTGCATTCAAAACCTTTTTAAGCATTCATCTCGTTGCCATATTTTCTTCATAAATCTATTATATTACACCTTTTCCAAAACTAGTTGTAAACAAGAAAAATATTACAAAGTAAAGGCATAGGAAAATGCTTTGAACGATACACAGTAATTACAAGTACAAACGATGAAATGTGCTTCCGTGTGTAAAATGAAATATAAAACAATCTGTGACGTATACATTAGAGACATATGTAAAGGATGTGGGTGTCCGATGTTCTCAATATTTTCTACACATAACTATAAAACCATCTCTCAATGAAGGACAAATACTTTCAAATACGATGTCCCGAATCGATGAATGAGAGCTAAGAGTAGTTCTTCGGTACCATTAGTTCTAACTTTGAGAAAATACATGGTGACACAACTGTGTGTAACACGTCGATGTTTGTCAAAATTATGTGTAATTGTGTCTACAAATAATTCTTTGTTGCAACTCTCTCAGGCTAAGTAGTGTCGAAAATACATGAAAAGTTTGCTGAGATTGAAGTCGGTTGTCTTCTAGACACGCGGTCTCTATCGCTAGACAGTTTGCACAACCACGACTTCGTTATCATAGGTTTTCATATACGAATGCGTAAAACGTTGAGAGAGGGCGAGCACGTGCATTTGGATAGTAGTAATTCAAATGTGACAAACTTGCGCGGGAGAAAACAATACGAGATAATCCGTCGCAACTTTGGTTCGAGACCGAAGGCACTAGTCGAGCTGCGGGCTTTGCAAAGCATGCCTGTGTGTGGCTATTTCGCTGTCACTTTACCAGTGACTACCAACTTTGAAACTATGACGAAAAATCGATAGTTTGATCCAATAAGAGCAGTGGCAAAACGTGTACGTATTGTAAGGCAAAGTGTGTACAACAATATCTATACACAACACTGAGTAGTCTGTGGAATTATTGGACTGGTATGGGTGGGTATTCTCGTCAGCCAATAGCACGCAGAAGCGAGGAACGAAGTATCCAGTAACTTGACCTATATAACAGCAAACCCCTCTTATTGGTTGATTCCAGCTGGTATGTGCAGTGCCTCGTGTTCATAATGCATATGTACTATAACCAAGTATCGCTTCCTGAAACAAGACGACACTTTGCTACTGAATCAAATATATTGTATGATACTAATGCTGACATCGCTAATGTGGGTTCAGTGTTTAGCCAATCAAGTTCTCAAACACCAAGGTTTTGAAAAGACTTAACAAAAAGCAACCACGTAACGTCAACTCCTGGTAACGTGATGACAATCGTAATGGCACTATAACTCATTCTAGTCAACCCTCACAAAATGTGAAGGAATTTTAGTGACAAACTTGAGCAATGGAAACCTAGATATAATACATTTTTTTTTACGGTAGCATATCACATATATTATTTTATGAGTAACCTACATCGGAATGATATTACTCATAAACCATTTAAAACTTATTGAAAAATCATTTTTCAAAGTAACTTGATCACTATAAATTACTGTAGGAAAATGTTATACAAATTTCATATCTCTTCTTAGCTTAGCGTTTGCACCAGTAGTTCAGAAACATTACGTACCGAATCATTGCTGTATATGTGCATTTCCAAGTGATTCCTCGTAAATTTAGCATCGATTTTTGTTTTGCTGCTAATAAAACATTTTCACGTGTAGCAATACTATGAGTATTATAATGGCGTTAACTAGCAATTCAAGTAACAAAACTTTAATGAGGTATCCCAGAGAAGTACGGGGAATAATTCTTATTCTTATGATAAGAATATTGCATCCGAACTTATTCACCATACATGTCAGGTAAATAATCTGGTGGCATTTTCAATATTTAAATCAGAACGAAAAATAAGCTCAGAAGGCAAACGTGCTAACATAAGCGGTGTAAAACTGCGCACAACTGGGAAGATAATATCGGACAATTGTAAAAAAAAAAAAGGACATAGGTGATTTTGGCCTTGGTATAAGTCGGCGCCCTGTACAGAATTGGCATGGAGTAGAAACGGTCAAGTAGATGGTGACTTTGCCAGTGTCTGAAGACTAGGAGTAAGGAAGCAGTAATAACTATTCTCTGAGTGAGATAAAGCGGTGACCATAAATTTTTCTTCGACCCGAATACGCAGCGAAGCCAAATACATTCCACTGCATCGTAGTATCGTTTGTATCCAAATATTACATCTTGAGATTCAGCAGTCGGAATATTTCCATATTTTTATTTAGTAGCGATTCAAAACAGTATAAGTTATATAGAATACTTTTTACTTCTAAAGTTTCATATTATTTGCAATGCATTTTTTATCTTAGGTATTAATATTTGGGGAGTGTTTACTACTTTCGCCGCAATGAAAGAGGTTTCTTCGAACACGCTGTGACGTACTTAAACGCTTGGTAAGAAGTCGACTGACTAAAAAGAAACTGCTTACGGTTTTGAAGCTAATGAAAGACATTCGTGCAGAAAGGAGTATTTGAGAAACAACCTGATTCGATAAACCAAATATAGAAACACAATAACAAATAGGGACGTGATTCAAAAAGTGCAAAAAAACAAAACAACAACGGTTACTCTGTAAATTTAAACTCGTTTAAGACATGCGGAATCCTGGAATAATATTCCAGGCGAGACTTTAAGGGGCCTCCCTAAGTAGGCTGTGCCTGTGTGTGCAAGGCAGGAGCGGTAAGGTTGCCGTTGACCGACGTATGTAACACATTATGGCCTCTCCGCGCAAACCACTCAGCTGGCATGAATCCCATTTTATACTACTTTACTAGTGTCCCTTGGACGCTGAAAACACGAAAATAACCCGTTGGTTCAAGATATATCGACGAGTAATTAAAAACACATTTCATCACTTTTCACCTCTTTTCTCCTCAAGTGAGGAATTCCGAAAATTCGTGAAATTACTTTTCAAGTATTTGAGTAAGCATCAATCTTAAACAAAAATCCCGTCGCTATATAAAAATCAATGGTATCGATATATATCGATTGTGAATCGAAAACATATTTTACCCTTTTATTTTTAACCTCTTTGGGGCCGAAATCGGAAAATATATTTTTATTGTATTTTGGATATTTATAAAAGTATCAATTTAAAGCAAAGAGCACTTCTATTTCTCGATTGGTTCGATATGTATGGTGGAATAATCGAAAACACATTTCACGTATTTTCACCCCCTTGGTTATTAAATTGCGTCTTGGAGTCTTCTCATAGTCATTTGTATACGCAATCATTTGCAGAAAAAATCACGACGATAGTCAACTGTGTTTCAGTGATAGACGATTAATAAAAAATATATTCTGCATCTTTTTTCTGCTTGGGGGTAGAATTTCAAAATATCCTAAAACTGCTTTTTGGGTATTTACGTAAGTAACATTTTGAAGTGGAAACCAACTCTATATCCCGATGTACGCGATAGATATCGGTAGTGAATTGGAAACATTTAAGGTCTTTTCACCCCCTTAAATTTTAAATTTTGAAAAATCCTGAAATTGGCTACTAGGCTATACATTGTCATGTACGTCCTAGTAAAGTAAAAATTACGGTGATAGGCCGTTGGGTTCGAGCTCTAACGACGTTTCTTCGGAAATACATTTCACCCTTTTTCACCCCCTTAGAAGTCGAATTACGGACAATCCTTTCTTAGTGCTCGCCTACGATCTGAGGGGAAATCAAACAAAATATTTCACGATTCTGGGTCCAGTGGTTTGGGCTGCAGATTTATATGTAAGTCAGTCAGTGTTCTCATATATATATGCGTGTGTGTGTGCGTGTGTGTGTTTGTGTGTGTAAATTTATCTAATTTCATAGAAAAATTCTTGGAATAGAGTTGAGATTTTCTTTAGTCATCATCCAGATTGCGCCCAAATATGTAACTGGGTAAGTGATCAATTCTAACTTTCTAATAACTTCCTAATCAGATGCAACAACTGCTTTGGCTCTGTCTTTTAGCTTGATTAATATACAAAAGCATTAGACTTTTATTAAGGCTATCGGTAAAGATAGAAGAGAGCATTCACAGTTTTACACATTAGCTGCGACGCGATAACGCACGAGAGGTGGATAGTTCTAAAATTAACCTAACTTAAGAGTTTATCACTATCATTCTAGCAATAGATTTTCTTCCATGGCGCGGGAAAGGTTGCAGAAAGAGAATACGATGGCCCCACACAAGAACATAAATCGTTCTCAGAGTACTAACTCTGAAGTGTAACTAGGAAACATAAATAAAGTCAAATAATTTTAGGATTTAACAGCCTTAGCAATTACGTCAGTGAAGTTCTAATATAGAAATCGTCTACATGTGAAATTCCGAATTTTTGTCATGCCTGTTATTTTATATAATCTGATTCAAATTTTTTTTTGTAATAAGACATTGGTTTTAACATTACAGAATATCAATAACAATTTTTACGTTTTTTTATAGTTTCACTTATTTTATATTGTGAAAACAGTAGTAGAATATTCGTGTAAATTAAACATGTAGTTAGAGGTTAAGGGCGCCAAATATATGAAATAGTGTTAATTTTGAAGTCGTTGTTTAAGAGTACATATTCCTGTTACTAACAATAGCTCAGTAAGTTTTCTTATAACGGCACTTCAAAATCAAAATTCCCAGGTTTTTAGTTCTTATAAAAACCTTAACTCATAATTTGAAACCAATGAAAGTATTGAAATTAAATAATCGCGCTGAAAATTAATATCGTTGTCTACTGCTTGACATGTTTTAAAACAGTTACAAAATATTTTTGTATAATAAAAACGATAAAAGTATGACAGAAAATTCGAAATTCGGAAAAAAATTTTAACTGCAAAAATAATTTGTAATGTATTTTAAAACAAGTGAAGCAGTAGCCCGTTAAATGTAGTTTCAGTGTGATTTTTTTTATTTCATTACGTTCATTGGTTTTTGCGGCATATAAAAATTAAAAACGTGCACATTTTGATTTTGAAGTGCTATTATGGGAAAACTGGCTGATCTAATTTTTTTGTAAGAGGAAACTATACTCCTAAGTAACGCCTACAAAATTAACACTATTTCATACAAGTATAAAATTACGATTATTCCCCACTTGTATGTACACCCTTAAGTCCATTTGTTTAAAATGAATATCAGCTTAATTAGTATAATAGCCAAATATTTCTGGCAGAAATTATACCGTTATAAATTGTTAAATTAAGCCATTCAAAATACAAAGGAAAAACCCCGTACATAAACAAAATTTCATCTTTGTATCTGGAGGAAGGTCATAATTTCACGAATTTAGATTTCAACGCACATAGTTAAATATAAAGTCATTTGTATTGCACCACCAATTTTAAAACTGAAAATGTTAATTATTGTTGTTTTCTAGGTTTCATCTACATGTGGGCTATAAACAATTTGTTTATACCAACACACATCCATCATTTCAAAAACGGCGCAAGAAAACGAACCTTTTAATTTTCTACCATCACATTTTTTACTTCGTATACGTTTGACATGTCCTCACAATTTCAGCGGTCCTTCGTAAGTTTCACTTTTTAACAACGCCATTACCAATTCGCTGATTGTGAATATCTCTGAGGAATTGTAGCCCAAATTTAACGCTATAGTGGGATCCTCTAAATTTGTGATACGTTTTTTAATTTTAAACTCAAACTCGTCAGTATCTCTTAGTTTTACAATCCAGACCATACTGAAATTATGTAAAATGAATGAGGTGCCAATACTTATTTCGAAATGATGATAGTAATTATAATAATAACGATAGTGATGATGATGATAATAATAATATAACAATTACGGCTGCAAGTAAACATACCCGGAGGTTTATTATGACGTCAAAATTAAAGTTAGTTTAGTGCTACGAAATTTATTTTAGTAACGTGAGTTACACATGTTTGAAATGTATACATTATGATAGATGTAGAAAATCAAGTAGACATGCATGGCTTTCGATCACGCATCACAGGAGATAGTGCAGTTTAAGGGCGTTCAAGTGGGGAAAAATTCATAATTTTATATTTGTATAAAATAGTGTTAGTTTTGTAGACATTACTTAAGAGTACATTAACATCTAACGGAAAAAAAAATTAGTTCATCTAGTTTTCCCGTAATGCCACTTCAAAGTTAAAATTTGCATATTTTTACTTCATACAAAACTTGAAAACCAGTAAATATAATGAAATGGAAAAAATCTCATAAAAACTACACGTCACCATCTACGGCTTGAAGCATATACAAACACATTATAAAATATTTCTGTGTTTAAAATAAATTTCTAAAAGTACCAAAAAAATTTAAATTTTGAAATTTTTTATTTAACAAAAACATTTTTTGTAACAGTCTTTAAATGCTACAGGCCATAGACAGTAACGCGTAGTTTTGATATGATTTTTTTCATTTCATTATGTTAACTGGTTTTCAAGTTTTGTATGAAGTAAAATACGCAAATTTTGACTTTGAAGTGCCATTACGGGAAAACTAGATGAGCTAATTTTTTTCCGTTAAAGGTATATGTACTCTCAAGTAATGTGTACAAAACTAACACTATTTCATACAAATATGAAATTATGTTTTTTCCCCACTTGAACAACCTTAAACACGTTTGGCAGAACTGGAAACTAAATATTTGCAACTCTCAACCAGCACGCCCCTACAATGGTACAAAACTTGTATCTAAAACATACTGAGAAGTAATTTATTCCTGAGGTGGATAAATAACGACTGATGTGTGGAACTCTAGGTCAGGTAAAATAGTAAGTGCGGTATACACATAATAATTAAATTTATGAAAAATATTTCGTTTACTGCGATATCTGGGGAATCGCTTGCAGCACAGAAAAATAAATGTTATGCTTATTAATTGTATAAACCTTACTCGTTGAGGAAGTGAATTATTTTCACATGTCACCCAATGAAGTTGAAAGAAATGTACCGCATTAATTTTCGAAAGAATGCATATTTTATACAATAAATTCTGTATTTTTCACTGTAGACTATGAAAGGAAGACGAAATGTGTGAAAAGTTTCTATCTCGTACACCCTTAGAATAAATTACAAATATGATTTTGACAAAGAAGTATCACGGCTTGCCAGGTAGGCAATCAGCAATGGCTGGCTGAGCGCCGCATTGTATTGTCAACCAGGTTCCCACAACAGCATGCATGGCTTTATAGTCCTACAGCTGTGAGACCTGGGATTTTTTAGCTAGCATATTACATTCTCAAGTCATTCTGCCAACCCAACTTGCCATGTGACCAATTATTACTTTACGGGCGCAGCTACCTGCGGGTTAGAGGCTCAGAAATGACGGAGACATAAGGACGACCATGAAACGCGCATCAAACGCCGCGTCGCCTCAACGAGCCAAGCACTGAAATAGTGTACAAGGTTCCCGCCGGATCGTATTTACTATTGGACACTAAGCGGTGACCGTATAGTTTTATTGGTGGAAAGTCTGTAGCAAAATTCAGTGCACATCGCAATCTCAGTTTCACATACATCCTATTAGTACATTTTTAAGTATGGCAGTCTCAAAAGGTTTTTTTTTTAGTCGTTTGAGGGCTTAGAAACAGTGTTTTAATAAGTGTAGTGACATAACTATGCGGTTCCGACTTTATCTGAAGTGTTTTTTCTATTCGTACTTTGACACAATGGGCATACGTGGAATTGTTTCGTAGAAAATAAACCTGTTTACAAGCACACTGCAACGCATTTGAAGCGTAAGGTAGTCGGCCGCCTTACAGCAGAAATTCAAGTGGTTTTGTGTGTGTGAGTGTATATATATATATATATATATATATATATATAGAGAGAGAGAGAGAGAGAGAGAGAGGGAGAGAGAGAGAGAGAGAGAGAGAGAGGAGTATTGAAACTGTCCCACATAGATATACTTAACACGGCAGACAGTTTTGTTTGTGGTTCTAAATACAGTCTGACAAAATAACACAAGTTCTGTCGCGTACGTAAGCATGTACTCTACTACTGCAGTCACTTTGACATTACTTAAATTTTCGTACAATTTAATGCATTAGTAAGCGTATAAGAATACGTACATTAGTTAGGACATGTATATTTCCTGCCGTAAGATGGATAATGCGTAAATGGGTCTGGTATGACAAAATGTATTTTAACTTGTTTTTTATATTAACGTTAAAGTCTTATGTTAATATTTTATAATCTTCTAAAAATTGATACTGATTTTACTCAGTTACCAACATACATGTTTATTCTGTTTAATTTTTCACCAAAATATTGATAATTATTATTTTTCAAACGGTATGAGAAAGTTTTAAATGTAATAAAACAAGTGTTGAGAGTTTGTGTACTTCTTTTTTTTTACAGCTGTAACCTACGATTTTATCGTCAGAATCATGTTGGGTCTTGACTAAAATTGTACCGCCAAACGGATTTTTTTAATCCTTTTATAGTAATAAAGGTAATATAAAATAATGCAAAATAAAATCACCTGGAAGAAATTCAACAAAATTGCTTACAAAACTTGGGAACTACGAGTTTTCTTCTTTTATCCATCTGAAATATAACGGGTTGACAAGACGGGACTTAAGCGCAAAACAGTTTTCTAAATGCTCGGGATGTAATGCGCTCGTAAAAAGTGTTGGTAATTCTCACTTTTTACAGCAAAATAAATAGCTCGCATAAATATTGCGTATTTTTTGTTGGATTCTTCTTTAACATTTTTAACCACGTGTTATTCCACAAATATTTTTCCTATCTTAGCTTGTTTGTACCCGGGAAAAAAATTATCACGTCTCTCAGTTTGTTTTACATTTTCACTTGCGAGTAGAAATAAGAACTTAAGCAATTTTTGTGTCTGGCGGCACCTCGTAAGTTAGAAGCTATGCTAAAGTAAGTATAAGCCTACAGTAACGTATAACTGGTTGGTTTAGTTGTAAAACGTACTGATTCAATCGCCGAAAATAAGAAGTTTGTGTTAAACACATAGATGTGCACAAGTTGTGGAGAAAAAAAAGGAGGGGTTGAGGTTATGTGGTAGAAGAGCTTTACTATTTGCAAGGATCTCACACTGTTTTCAGTAAATATTTTATACACATTAGTTTGCGTAAAATAGTTTTATTTAATTAAAATATTAAAAAATTTGTTAAACGTTTAAGTGTAGCAAAATTATTTCACCAGCCATTTTGTAGGATTGTGCACGATGCAGGATGTGCAAGCACGTTGGCAGACTCAGGCGCAGACAAGTCTCGAGCTCTGCCTTACAAGTGTAGATCACGTTCTACCACAGCGTTCAAACTCGGACCTCTTATCCACTTTGTCTGTAGTGTTGTAGTAAGCCAACACTATTGTTCATCAAGCTGGAAGGCCACCAACCAAACAGAATTTCTTACTTTTCCCTAAAACTAAAATAATGAAAACAACACAGTGTCACAGACAGTAATACATTATACTGAATCAGTAATCTAAGAGGACATGTTCCATTAATCAAAGCTAAATTTATTATTTCAGAATTGTAGGTTTCTGGAAGCCAATATACAAAAAATAATAACGAGTAATACTTGACTGTGTTCGCCAAGTTCGCCAACTTCTTTGTCAAAAACTTCTCCCGAGTGACGAACTTCTGAGGAATAATCACGGACGTACAAATTTTGTACATTTGACAGTGAACAAAACTAACGCGATACTCTGGCTAGTAATATTATATACATATAATGTTGTCAAATCTATTATCTAGGATTGCTGTTTCTTTTTCTCGGTATTGACTTCCAAAACTCTGGAGAATTAAGTTGAATTCTTTAGCTGTCATTTGTGTAACATCACCTTCTCATGCCAGTGTTACTGTTCTTCTAAGGACGTTCTTGGAGGATGGCATATTATAGGATGAAAATAGTGTCACTTTGTGTTCCACTTTTCTGGAGAAACACTTCTGAAAGTCGTCTTCAGAGGCCAGGGCTCATTGTGTATACCACTGAAGCTGGTATACTTTAGGGGTGAGATACGGGTGCATCATTGTCTCGGAGTCCAGTATGCGTGCCTCCTCACAGGAGTGCAAGCTCCCGGTTGTTTGTGGTAACCGACGTTTCACCGAACATGTCAGTTAGCACCTTCAGCGTCATCAGGCGACTGGAAGCTCTGAGCTTGGTGAGACACGTATATAGGTTGGCTTAGGAGCCCTGCTTATGGTTGGCTATCCAGGCGTCAAATGGAGTGATGTCAATCCTCCAACAAGCCAGCAGATGACCAAATTGGTAGAACACTACATAAACTCTACATTTTTACATGCAAGAACAAGTTCTACTCTCACACTGAAGGCACACCCATGGGCTCCCCGGTGTTTCCACTGCTAGCAATAATCTACTTGACTGATTTTTAAGAAAGAGAAATTAAATCCAGCCTCCTAATTCTGGTTTAGATCCGTAGACGATACAATTATCATTTGTAGCCAGGGCGAGGATAATCTCAAAATCTTCCAGAAACACCTGAATTGCCTGCATCCCAACACAAACTTCACAATGTAAATTAAAAAAGAAAGGAAAGTACCATTCCTTGATGTGACGGTAATCACGACTAGAACACAAACTCTACTGCAAACCAACCCACACTGGTACACGCCTGAATGTCAAGTCCCATTATCCACCAGCACAAAAAAGAAAAGTTATTCCCACCCTGATCAACCGTGCGAGCAATATCAGCAAGCCATTGAAGATCCATAAAGAGTTGAAACTCCTTATAACAGCTGTACAGGCCAACGTATACTAGAAGAAAGACGTACGGGAAATCATCAACAGAAAAAAACTGGGAAAAAAGAAATAGAAAGCCTAAAAAAATAACTGTTATTCCGTTTGTCCAAGGAGAAAGCACCAATTAAATATAATACTGAAGAAACACGAAATCAACGCTATTCAGAAGCCTCCCCGGAAAATTGAGACTAACCTTCCTTCGGTGAAAGCAACGGGCAGGTTTTTAACAGGTAAAATGGTCATGCAGTTTTGTTTACGTAGGGAAAACTGGCAGGAGGGCAATGAAAAGAATCAAAGGACCTCCACAGTTACGAACAAGAAAATCACAGGTCAGTAATAGCAGAGCATTCATCTAATACCAAACATGGCGTATATTTCAATAAATTTAAAGTGACGCGCTACATCCGCGCTCCTCTTCCAGTTCAGCCCGTCGTGCGCACCACGCCATGATTACGGAACGATAGAGGCGGCAGTACCGCTAGTACATACGGGAAAGTGCCCGACCACGTGCGCGCAAGAGACAACGGCGCCTAGACGCCGCCCCCGCGACGTGGAGTGTATACAGTATGTGCGCCACATTAAGAGATCTACCGTTTATTGGTAGCAAAGTGCCCCGTTGACGGAAACCCTAGTAAAACACAGGTCGTTTCTAGCACTTCCGTGCTAATTCCGTCAACGTGGGTAACACCACCAAGAGGTAGCAGGGTTTAAAGGCCAGAGGTAACCTTGTTGTGTAATTAAAATTCCTAATTAATTCTTTTTCGTTATTAACCTCAACAACGGCAGAAACTCCCCTTTGCCTCGTGGGCAAGTTGGACTCGCCCACGCAGCCAACTTTGCCGGCCTATTCTTTTCATGTTAATTATGCAAGTGTTTTTCTTTAATTTTAATTACAAATTAAATCAGTAGTGTTTTGTGTGTCCAAGTACTTCCTTAAATAATTTTAATGTTGTCAGTTTTCTTTTGTACCACGTAATTTAAAATTATAGTAAATTCATGAGTAACTGAAAATCACCAAAACTTTCCCACAAAGAAAATTTGGAACGCTAATCAGTGAGTACGTATTTTTCAAGTGTTCTGGGCCTTCGCCTGTGTGTTTTGTAGTGTAGTTTGTGTTTCGGCGGTTGCTTCCCGCGCTCGGCTGGACGAGGTCACCGGCGCGAGAAAGAATCGCCAGTTGGCGCTAAGTCACAGAATATATAGGAATACAGAAGTGAAATAGTCGGTAGGACAGCGAACTCAGTCACACACGCCAGCAAAATGGCTTCCCTGGCCAGCAACATGGCGGAGACTCCCACCACCAATCAGTGTAAGGCAGCTGCTCTGATAACCGGCAGCCAGGCCAATAGGAAACCTGCCGTAACATGCAGGAGCCAAACAGACCCGGGGCTGGCATCAACCGTCTCGAGCAGCCAATAAGCTGCGAAGTTCGCCAATACCAAACGAGCCGCCACGTCATTTCGCGTCTGTATTACTATTTAGTCTGTGGCTAAGTGGCGTAACGAGGCGGTCGAACGCAAGTCACTCCGGGCCCTTCAAGACTTTGTACAATCATTAGTTTACCAATAGCTTTAGTTTTAAACCTCGGAACATTTAATTTTGTTTCATTGGCCCGGAGGTGCCCCTCGACCCCTGCGACTCAACCGCCCAGGGGCTTAACGTAGTTTGTCATTCACCCACGTGGTGTTTTCAATACAGCGTAGACCACCGGTCAGGCCTAGGACCGAGTCCGCTTAGCGCACCACCATGATTGGATAGTGTACGGAGTATGAAGTTATGCATTAAATGCGTCTTACATTGAGGTAGGCCTACGTATTTTATTGGCTTGCCGCTTCACGGCCTTCAGCGCGCGAAACCCTTCAACCTGCACTTACCCAGAGTGTTGCGTAGGGAGTTTTATATTGGTGCTTTGTCTGTACTACGGGAGTGGGGAACGCCAAAAGATTCCCCTGCGTAAGTATTTACGATGACGAGCGGGGAGTGTTATTTCCACGCCACGGCCGTCGGCCGCATGGCCCTGTAAAATAGTCTCTGTCTCATTCTGAGTGTCCGTTCTCTAATAACGGGCTGGCGCTACCGGGCTTTACTTTGCCGGTGCTATCCAGTGGAATTTAATACCTAACCACCACCCCCGCCCGCGTCAAAAGCTATAGCCAACTTCAACAATTACAGAACATGAAAAGTATGAGATGCCAAAAATTTCCTTAAAAATCCTGGTAACATAAACAGAGATTATGGGTATAAGCTGAGTAAAAACTGCAGTCCACATTTCAAGAAAACTGGAAAAAAGACCCCCAAGGCTACAAAACATGATTAGCAATGACACCAACCTATCAGAAGAGATTGACAACAATTGGCCACCCCAGGAACCAGTTGGCGAACTGGCCTCTCCCCCATTGGCCGCCTGGATAGCCCACCATTAGCATGGTTCTTCAGTCAACTTGTCCAGAGCTGTCAGTGGCCTTGTGACCTTGAAGATCCCAACTTAAATGTTCGGCTAAACATCCGTTACCACAACCAACCAGATGCGGCTCCAGCCCGGAAGCCAAGAGCATCAGAGGCATGGGTCACAATTGTACACAGCACATACAGGCACAACTCCTTGGAAATATGTAGGCGCAGCTAAAGTTGTTTCTACCACCGGTTAGGAAGATAACTGAATTCCTAATGGACGAGTTTGGCAAGAAATAATTTCCGCCACTACAGTTGCGCTGCAGTCGGTAAATAAGAGTCTGTAAATTTAGTGACGGTAAAAGAATTATCATTAGCTTGGGTAGATGAAGAGAAACATCACTCGATTTAAATTTTTGCTGACATAAGAAGATACTACAATTTATAATGTTATCTCCAATACAATAAAATTATTTTATTATAGCGAATTCTTTCAAACGGGAAATGATACCTTATTTTAATAGTTATCTTACCGATGCGATTATTAGTTTGACAAAGGACAATTTTTGCAGTTTGTTCTGGTATCTGCAGGGGTCAATTTAATGCTGGTACTTAAAGAGAAAACTTAATGGCTATGAAATGTTTGGTTTAGAACCCGAAGTACTCGCCATGAACACCAGTGTGTTATAGACCAATACCAGAATTAGTAGCTGTGGGAGTTTTCTCTTTCCAAACTCGTCCATAAGGAATTCAGTTATCTTCCTAACATGAAGAAGAATTGAGCTTACTGGTGATATACGAGTGCTGCACCATCTCGGGATTCAGTGAATAAATATCATAGGAGAACAAGTTCATTGGCAAAATACAAAAGTCTCGCGGGTAACGAGAATACAAAGTACCGACGGGCAAACACTTTTAAGATACATGTAGCCTCGGGTTCATAGTGTAAACTACACAGACTTACGCCATTGGCGAAAACTGGCATATAGAGCACATTCGCGTTTGAGAGTGTATACGACACAGAGATATGCAACCTCTTTGGAAAGAAATGGCACGGCCCGGTTTTGGCACTCACGGTGTAACATATAGTCACAGATATGAAGCAACCTTAGCGATATACAGGTGCAGCGCTGTTATAAGTCTCATTGTGTATGCAGCACATATATGAAACACGTTTTACAACATACAGGCTCAGAGCAGACTCGATGCATATAGCCACAGATGTGCAACTTCATCGGTGGTCAGATACACCCTCATGCTGCTGGTGCAGTATAAATATGCTGGCACTCCCAAGCCCACCCAGGATAGTCTCGCATTGTAGGGGCTGACGTTCCTGTAGTCGCCACGACAGCCCATCATCTCAAAGCATGTAGAATGCACACTGTTACTGAGGTATAGTCAGATGTGCCCTCATGCTGCCGGTACTGTAGAAACGAGCTGCTATTCTCACGGCCGCCCAGGCCAGTCTCTCGTTGCAGGGGCTGACGTCCCAGAAGTCGCCACCGCAGCCCAGCAGCTCGAAGATTTGGGACCGCACACTGTCACAGAGGAGTAGCCAGCTGTGCCATCATGTTTCCGGTGCGGTAGAAACGAGCTGCTGCTCTCACGGCCGCCCAGGCCAGTCTCTCGTTGCAGGGGCTGACGTCCCAGAAGTCGCCACCGCAGCCCAGCAGCTCGAAGACTTGTGACCGC
>PNEQ01102767.1:79568-109757 GCA_003012365.1 Medauroidea extradentata
GTAGAAACGAGCTGCTGCTCTCACGGCCGCCCAGGCCAGTCTCTCGCTACAGGGGCTGACGTCCCAGAAGTCGCCACCGCAGCCCAGCAGCTCGAAGACTTGTGACTGCACACTGTCACAGAGGAGTAGCCAGCTGTGCCATCATGTTTCCGGTGCGGTAGAAACGAGCTGCTGCTCTCACGGCCGCCCAGGCCAGTCTATCGCTGCAGGGGCTGACGTCCAAGAAGTCGCACCGCAGCCCAGCAGCTCGAAGACTTGTGACTGCACACTGTCACAGAGGAGTAGTCAGTTGTGCCATCACGTTTCCGGTGCGGTAGAAACGAGCTGCTGCTCTCACGGCCGCCCAGGCCAGTCTCTCGCTACAGGGGCTGACGTCCCAGAAGTCGCCACCGCAGCCCAGCAACTTGAAGACTTGTGACTGCACACTGTCACAGAGGAGTAGTCAGTTGTGCCATCACGTTTCCGGTGCGGTAGAAACGAGCTGCTGCTCTCACGGCCGCCCAGGCCAGTCTCTCGCTACACGGGCTGACGTCCCAGAAGTCACCACCGCAGCCCAGCAGCTCGAAGACTTGTGACCGCACACTGTCACAGAGGAGTAGCCAGTTGTGCCATCACGTTTCCGGTGCGGTAGAAACGAGCTGCTGCTCTCACGGCCGCCCAGGCCAGTCTCTCGCTACAGGGGCTGACGTCCCAGAAGTCGCCACCGCAGCCCAGCAGCTCGAAGCAGGGAGACCGCACACTGTCACGTCCTGGCTCGCAACAAGCCAGGATGGCCCACACACATGGTCCTGGCCTGTCGACGCCAGTTCCTTTCTCCGCGACGCCAGGCGCAGCCACTGTCGCCACTGTAGACCCTGCATACAAACACGGGGATTATATTCCTTGTCATAAAAATATGTCTGGAAATCTCTTTCTATTGTAATAATATTAATGTTAATAAATAAGGGGGAATATTATGAAATTATACGTACGTCGAGTTAAAGTGTCGATTTTTTTTAAAAACCTTGATTAATTTCTATTTTAATCATGTGTGTATATCATTGATTTATAGAAACAAACATTTCCACATACTAATGTGAACGTAGCCCGGTTCGATACTGACATCTACATTCAGCTGTCCAGGACACATGTAAGAATAAAATAAATGTTTGTAATGGTAAGTTATCTACATCGACTGTTTCATTTATGAATTGAAATCCCTGTATGTTATCTCTTGAAACTCAAAATATATGTTTGGAAACGACACATAGTTAAATGTAAACATATGTTATTATTATTATTATTATTATTAATATTGTTATTATTATAAAAATTTTGCTCTTAGACACAGCGTTCGAACATGTATGTTACATGATTACCTTATATTTTCCTGTTTACTGTTTTTCTCTTCCCAAAACCTCTTTATTCTTTGGCTGTGTTCCTGTTTCCCTTGTTATGTCCATATTTTACCTGTTTTCTTGCATTCTTTCGCATTAAATTTTGTACTTATAATTTTCTTGAAGAATTTTACTATTTTATTTATTATCTCCCAGTTTTTCCTGCTCGTTTAAGGTCTTATTCTATTTCTTGAAGCGAATTTTTTACTGAGATATTTACTACATCAATGATCCTCTTTGTGAGTCTGTCGTTGTTAGTTATATGTATGTTCCATAGAATGTTAATCTGATATGTCTGATCACATCTGTGAGTCTCAGAGTTCGTATAATTAATTGGTTGGGCTAGTCATTCGTATGCCATTTCTGTGTATTACTCCAAAATTTTTCTGAGGATTTTAAATTCTATTATTTCTGCCTATGTAATGCCTCGTGCTTCGATTGTGGTCGTTTCTGAATCGTAGAGAGTCCAACAGTATTGTTGTGTCTGTGTTTGGCTTTTTTTTGTGTCCATGAGAGTTTTTACACTTTCTGAAGCTTTCCTGTCCTTTCCATGTTGGATATATTCCCCTATATACTTCAATTTTTCGACTCTTTTGACACTTCCGTGTTTCGTATAAAAGATTGAGGTTGTTCTTTCCTTTTGTATATCTGTTTTGGCAGAAAATTTATCCAAATGTTCCAGGACTTATTGTTGCTCTTGTCTATTGTTGCTGAGCATGGTCAGGTCATCTGCAAATGCCAAACATCTTAATATTGTTATGGTTCAACGTGTATCTTCCTAACTGAACCCTTTCTACTTTTTTTCCCATTGTTTGATGACACTCTCGAAAACAATGTTGAATAACAGCGGTGAGAGCCCGTCTCCTTGTCTGACGCTTGTGTGTATCTCGAACGATTCTGAACTTTCTACCATAAATTTCATTTCGAATGTTGTGTCTGCGAGTATCTGTTGTCTGAATTCCCTAGTTTTTTTTGTCTATAGCATATTCTTCTAGTGTTTCAAAGAGTGTCTGTCTATGAAGTCGTACGCCTTCTTAAAGTCTACAAATGTGATTGCATTGTTGTTCGTCTGTTTGATCTTCAAGTGTTCTCTGGTTCAAAATTTTTTTAATACATAGTCTTCCTTCTCTGAAGTCTGCTTGATATTCATCTATAGTTGTACCAGCCTGTGGTTATATGCTGTAGACTAATGCCTTGGAGAGAATTATGTAGGTGAAGGAAATAATGAGATACCTTTATGACTATTACCGTCTGTCGTCTAGCCCTTTTTGTGCTGTGGAGGATCAACGCATAGTTCTATTTCTGTGGGATTTTCTCTGTAATCTACACTTCTGTTATAATTTTATGAATTTTCTTTATGATGTTTTGGTCTTTGAGCTTCCATAACTCGGAGATAATGCCTTCTTCTCCTGGGTCTGTTTTTTTTTTGGTAATATCTTCTGCGTCTGTGATTATGGGCGGTTTCGAATTTGGATTCGGTACAGTTTTCCTGAAGTTTAGTTTCCCTAAATTTCTCGTAACTGAGGTGTTTATCGAAATTTATTTAAAATTATGCAGTTTTCTTTGGTGTTTGTTTCTTGTGATGCGTAAATTTTTTTAATGCCGATATTTGGAGGCTGACATAGTTTCTTTTAATATAGTGATGTTAATTTAGCTCGTTAAAATGTAGGCGTAATATTGTAGCAGTGGCAATTAATATCAAAATGTCCTTCATACGTTTGTGAATAGCTTAAAATCTTGAAAAACACTTGGTCGCTATAACTTACACAACTGAACTAACATTCAGTTAACCAACTTATGAAATCAAGAAAATTAATAGTTTTGTTTTAAATTTCGATTTTGTGCATGCTTTTCATTCTAGACTAGCAACTGGAGAAGTGAGTAATGTACGATGTTCACGATTACTAATGTAAACATTTGTCCACACCTGTTATGATAATAAAACCTTATAATGCCAGCAAACAAAATTCTTTAAACTCATTTCCAGCTTTGTTCTCAGTCAACAAAAACGTTCAGACGGATAATATATATCGGTGGTTTAGTAAACGAAAGTAATTTTTGTGGAAAGTCTGGCTGTCTTTAAACGTAACAACTCACAGAATAAGAATAGCATAAGTTTTTTGGTTAGTTTGTTAATTTATGATATTTTTGCGTGTGTGACAAAATTACCATAATTTTTATCGTATATTTTACAGAGCCTGTCCGTACAACACTTTATCGTGAAGATCACTCACGCCCTCTCTCGGTGAAGTTTTCAACTCTGTACGTGTGTCCATCAAACAGTGTGGTCTATATCGGCACTAGTATGTTGATAAAATGATAAAATATATGAAATACACATATTTAGATCACATTTAATTTGGAGACAGGATTTTTGCACATAAATGATTATATATGCTAACCACGCAATGCATGAGGCAACCATTTCATTATATGCGATGTGCGAAATATGTTTAGTTATGAATGATTCTAATAGACGTACATTTAGTACGCAACTTTTTACAGTTAGAAACAAAAATAGTTGTACTAAGTATATTTATGTTATAAAAAAGTCTAAAGGGTTATAATGCAGTCAATGTTAAGATTGTTCTATTAACGGTCAGAACTATAATACGGTACAAGAAAAAGTGTGTTCCGTAAGAAGAATAAAGTGTTCTATTGAAGGAAACCCTAAATTGTAGTTGAGACCGTAACTGATTGCTACCCTTATTTAACAGAATGTTGGTTCTTACAAAGATACACTAGAATAAATCTTTCGTAGAATGAATGTCTTCTTGCGAGCAAACAAACTTAACTTGGCAATCATCCAGTCAACAGCGTCAATGGGAAAACTACAGACGGCTGACTGTGAATTCCTGAGTTGGTATTTTTTTGCGGTACTTGTCGGCACAAAATGAATTATAACCATGTGTCAGTACTAAATATATAATTGTAGACAGTATGTACGATTGTTACGGACAAGAACATATCGCAAGTTCATTGAGATGCAGGCTAAACTTTACTTCTCTGTTATGTGGCTGGTCTAAGTAGATGTGTTGAGGCACCCAGTGTGTGGAGGGGTACACGATAAAAGGGAACCATACCCCTTATTTGAGGACAAAATTTCAAAACCAGATATGCCCACCTCATTAGTATTTTACAAGGAATAGGGAAAAACAAGTTTATAAGTTGGGATACTAACGAAAATGAAATACGGCTCGTTTATAATTGTACGTCATTTTAACTGTCAAATTATAATTATGTTTATGACACATGTAAACATTATATTTAGTATGTTATTAGACAAAAAATTGTCATTTCTAGCTCTGAATAAATATAATCAGTAAATTTCTCTTTAATTATTGTAAACTTATCAGATGCGGAATTTCATATATTTACGCCCCCCAATAGACAGACGCTGTTGTGCACTTGTTGTGAATGTAAAATTATAGAGCTGTGGACATGTCTGGTTTTTTATGGAAACCAAAAATTTCGCCTGATTTTTATAAGGGACAGATGATGTTATATTTAAATCCGACTGCATATTCGTGTAACTCTCTAAAATATATTTCTAACTCATTTTCGGAGTTTTGAGGACATGTCCTGTTTTGATAGATTGCTCCTCGTTTTGTGAGACTTCTTAATTGTGCTCCCGCATGTGTCCACCCACCCTGGGGGATGACATTAAATAAAGCAACGGTATGCGAGGCACCGGGAAAACGGGAGTACCCCGAGTAAATACGCCGGTTAGTAGCAACGTCGGCCACGTTTCCCACAAGCAGAAAATCTGAGGCTCGAACTCGAAACAACGTGGTGGGAGGCAAGTGGTCTGACCACTTCACCGCTGCAGCCCCAACTCAATCAAACGTGTTAATAATAGTAGGAATGTATATAAAAAATGTGAGGTTTTCCTGTTTTATAGGTACCTCGTGTCGTCTTTCAAATGAACCGGCAGTGCACAAAGGTTATCAAAATGTATTGGTTTTAGCGTAGAAATAGTTTGAATGATTTATTAAGAATTAAGTGAAATTTGTAGTAAAAGTTGTATTATAAACATGAGGCGGTTTGGAGTAACAAGTAGAAGGTCTGCAAACAAAGAAATCCATACAACAATTTATGCACAAAACATATTTTTCAAATTGTTGCAAACATTTCGAACTAACTGGTAAATGAGGTGCTAGCTCTAAAAATGTACTGATCTTCCATGTTGTTCAAGCGTAGAAAAGTGGTGAGCCTTTATAAAATGATAGCACTTGTCCTGCTTAGAGTAAATAACCAATGAAAACGGGGTAAAAGACGAACGAAAAATATGGAACGTTTTCAGTTTACGTGAGTCAGAATCAAATAAAGGTTTTAAATTCTCCTGCAAGAAATTCATCGTTATCTGTACGTGGATAATTATTACCAATGCTCTAGAAAAAACATCCAGCAGATTTTTTAATAAATAAAACAAGTTTAAAAATACACACAAAAAACGCCCAAAATATTGTTCTCGCCTGGTGGCTTTGGACTCTTTAACACGCTTTTTACATATAAAATTAATTAGTTTATTAAGTAAACCGTGAGCATCTTTAAAGATGATACAATTTAATTATTTTATTCTGTATTATAGTATGCCAATATGTGTTGTAATGCTTTCGTGACCGATTATTGTTGAGCTTCTGTTCAACAGCAGTCTGTCACAATAGCTTTTGCCCAAAAAATAGTCCGTGTTGTTTATTTTCTTTTACTTCTGTACAGTAATATTTCAAGGGAACGGTAAACTCTGACGCTGAATTAATTTTATTTTCGTATCTTAAAGGAAGAGTAAGAAAGGCGTGGAGAAATTGCTTGAATTTTACAGAAATATTATATTTGCCGATTCTGTGCGTATATGTGTCAAACGATACTAGGTGCTCCGTTTTATTTAAATTGTGATAGATAATTACTGTAATTTAATGGCGCCCTGCATCGAAAAATTATTGATTTCATAATGTACGAAATACTGTTTAATTCTTACACATTACATAAATAGATATTTCTCACAGATAAAATGTTTTTCGTTTGCATAGTTTTTGTAGAAGAGCATTTCAACGTAGCGATTTGACTTTTTTCACTACACACCCTAGAGTAAAAACTATTCTAACGATGTGAATTAAATAATTTGAAAGTAAAGTAAATGTATTAAGCTACAGAATGACACTTTTGTTATTTCATATAATTTTTATTTTCTTAAAATACAGGTACTCAAAGGTATGCAAAAATTTTGGTACATTCAATAATGTGTTTTAAATACAAGCAATTTTACGTGACATCACAAAGGTGTTACTCTCTATCTTAATACGTTAACCTTCACTCTTAACTATTTCATTAGTATCGCTTGAATAGTTATTACTTTGGGTGAGTAGCGAATAAAGTGCAATCGATTCTACGACATTAGCTTGTACGAAAACTACGGAACCACAGAACATTTTATTTGATGTAAATTGCTGAGAATTGTACAGTGTTTCGTATAATTATAAAACTATTAATTTTTTTCTGTGCAGAACAATCTTAATGACATATTACGTTCACAGATCTATAACGACCCTTTACAAGTTTGTATTAAATGCGAGTAATGCAAAGTAAGGTATTTATTTAAATATGCCCATGTTATAATATTTTCAAGAAAATATATCTAAACATTAATCAGGAATAAATTTAAAAAAATAGCATGATTAGTGATACGGTCGTTTAAAAACGGCAACACTGGAAGGCTATGAGCACTGCGACGTGAGTTGTAAAGCAACAGCAGAGAGTGGGCGGAGCTTTGTAACATAAACAAGTGGTATTTGACATGCTGAACATGACTTGTCTTAAACCTGCCCTTGGGGAACGCTACTAATTAGAGAAAACCCCTGGAGTCATGCAACCATCAACAAAGGTTTACCAGCAGTCAGTTTAGCTACGCTTGAATCAGCTGAGCGTGAAGATTGCTTTCCAGGAGGATTGGCACCAATTACAACCACTAACCCATCTCTGCGTCGACCTCGTCGTCACTTTGCCACAAGCTGTTCCTTCAGACATTCGCCAGCAAGCATTGCCTCTAGTAAATACTCTTGAAACTTATGACGAGTGCAAGAAGCTTGCCACTGGACCTTGTTTATAATTCTCAACGAGTCGTGCCAATTTAAAACATTATAAACTTTACAATACGGACACCAGAAGTTTTTTGTTATTATTTTCTAATCTTTTGAATTATAACGAAAAATTATCTATATACATTTAAACTGATGTTGGTAACTAGGTATGTATGTGTATGAGATTGATAAACTCTGGCACCGTTTGACCGATCGCCATAGATATGTGAACACAGAAAATATTTTAGCGATATCAGTTTTATTGTAACTCGCTACTAGATTGCTCTGAAGCGTATCAGCTTCTATAGCATTCCACGTGTCGCACAAAGAAGGTAATATGTGTAAACATAAATGTTTGTTTTATGTTCGTTCGTTTACAATGCGTTACTATACCATTCATCCAACTGAGATGACAATTTGGTGAGATGATATGCATACGCCCGCCAAGTTATCAGAAAATAAATAGGGGGGGGGGGATTGCAAAAGTGAGTATAGGGACAGAACGGTGTACCCAAAAAATTTAATGGTCACTGCAGCGCATGACGAGACAGCTTAAGTAATAAAATAAGAAATCTGAACAAAGGGAAACGAATTACACTAACGAAGCATAAACATCGCGTTTTAAATAACATAAGTAGATTGTATATAGTATTGTGGTTAAAAATTCGACATCCCTGATAAGAAAACAGCCAAAAATTTCGCGTAGTTATTAGGAGACAGACTGCTTTCCACTGACCTATGTCCATCCGAGAACACTCCTTGACATTACAGGCTCAGTGCCTCCATATCTTTGTTTGCTCAACTTTCTGGGTAGTGGGTCATTTACAGTTATCCTTATATCGTTGGTTGGAGAAGCATTTCAGGCGTACCAAACATACTGCCGGTCAACAGCAAAAGTCATGTGCGCACACAGTAACATGGTACGAACTTTAAAAGAACTGTGCAATGCATTACTGGAATTAGTTACTTGAACATACTCCATTGGGAAATAAATTACTGTCAAAGAAAACTAAAGATAATAGAAAAACATAAGTGAGTAGAGTATGCTTTAATTTAACAGGATACACACACAACATAACATTCTAAATAAAAATCGGTTAAATAAAACAAGGACAAAAAGATAATAAAAAAATTAAATCAAAAATCAAAATAAAACCCTTGACACCACCAAGGCAAACAACAAACAAAGCCCCAATAGACTGTAGAAACATAGTTTTTAACATTAAAACTACTTGATTTTTTGGAGGTTAAACCAACATGGCGGACATTCAGTAAATACTTTTCTCTATTGGCTGCTTTCTTATGCTTTCAGCGTGCATTCGACCTATGTTCTATGCTTACTGTTGTGTTATCAATTGTGAACCCTCATTTTCGTTACGCACAGCCCCCATGGACAAGTACAAACGTCGAGTGGGCCAAGCGGCCACTAGTATGGTTAGATGGGGTAGGTGCACTCATTGTAACTCACGTGACTTCAGCATTTGGAGGAGAGGGGGTTGGCAGCCAGGTTTGTTGGCACCCCTCTTGCCAGGACAGGACAAGTTTGAGTTCTGCTTTGGCAAAGGGACAAACATAATTTTTTTTATTGACCCACAAAGTAAAATATTTGACCCGATTCAATTTTTACAATATAATATTGTGTATGTATCCTGTTGACTAAAGTATACTCTGCTTATATGTTTTTATAATATGTTTAGGTTTTTTTGACAGTCATTTATTTCGCAATGGAGTATCTCCAATTAACTAAATCCAGACAGTAACACGAAGCCCGTCTGCTGTCAAATAACGTGAACTTTACAGGTTCCGACTGATAAGTTTTAAATTTCAGAAGTCAAAAGGTTTCAAAATAAAATTTTGTGTATCAGTTTACAGTATTGTAAAGCTCTTTCTACTAAGCTTGCAGTCCCGGAGATTCACGATAGTGAATTTTTAATAAATTAAACTCTCGATTATTTAGCGTTAATTATAAATCTTCTAAACAAAACATAATAATAACTTCTAGAAGTTGCTGTTATATGATAAACTCTACCGATTTTTTAAACCTTTTCACTTAATATTTTTATGTAATTTTAATATTTTCCCCAGAGTTTTACAGGGAATAATTTTATTAAATCACTTGTATCGCAATATTTCTCAAAAAATTATACGTTCAGTTTTAATTTTGAAATTTGAATTTTAAAATCATCCAGATCAGAATTTATATAGTTTAATAATAATCACCAATTTAAATTCTGGGTTGTCAGTTTGTAGGCATAGCCATTAAGTACGCATATGTTTTATTGTTGTGAAATTCAGTAAAATTGCATTGCATAATGTGCTTAATTAGACTGCAAATCTTTGTCATGACTGGTGTCTTGCTCTACCTTGTAGGTCTAATTATTTATTTGTAAACTTTTATATTTATATAAGCGTGGTCATATACTTTCTTGTATGTTTCACTGTACGCAATTCTTTACAAACCCAATTTGAACTCCTGTCAAAACGTATTTATTTATTTTTAATAAAACACGTATTATCATGAAGTCGTTCATCTCCATTTATCAATCGTTAGAGACATACAAAATTCGCGTTTTCATTTGGTAGCAGACTAAACTTCAATTTCATATACATAACAGAGCATAATCTGCGATTCAATTGGCCACGAACTTTTATGTGTTGTCATTTACGCGTGTTACGTCTTTACAGAGATCGGCCTCTCTACCGTGTAAGCATTCTCCGCGGCATGTCACGATAATATCGGCCAGCGGGAGACGTCGAACGAGCCTATAGTCACTTGGAGTCTAGTCAGTTGTCAGAAAATAACGCGAATATTCCACATCTCCATCAATCGTATATGCTAATGTGCGTGTAACAGCAAATGAATTCTACAAATAACTTCATTAAACACTTGGAAGGGTATTAATTCGTTTTACCTCGTTTGATGCACATCCAGCAAGTTCTTAGTTGCAAATTGTCAAGGTAAAATGTATACACTGGCGTTTTTTTTTTTTTTTTGTAAACCAGAGATTGTAGAATATTTACACTCAAGCAATATTTCTTCGTTAATCCTGGCGAGGATATTAATAATACGCGACTTAAGATCCAGTGTTAATACTGCGTTGCCATATTTTAGGTGACTTAAGTGGACACAGGTGCAAATGTTCTCAGGACGATGTAGTATTTTTGTTGTTCCTGACGTGTGGATTAATAAGCCGTCAGTAAAATTTCCAGCCGTAAGATAGCATTGCCATATTTTAATCCGTGGCGTGCACACATGCCGGATACATGAGCGAGTGATCGATATATCGATAGGTCGCGCGACAAAGCGCCCTCGTCTAACGGGTGCGCCTGTATCTCATGCGGGCAGCAGGTATGTTGTTGTTTACGATGTGTTCTCCGCGTGGTCAGGCACAGCTCTGCACTGTTTGTATTCCCCGGGGCTCAACAACATGTCACCGTACATCCGGCGCTGCAGCCCCGCTCAGGATCGATAGCTATCGCTCCCACGTCGATGCATCGACATTTCCCTGTTGTCGCGCGTTGCGAGTCTCTGTCGATATAGGTACATTCATATAGTAAACTACATCGCTTGTAGCTACAGCAACGTGTAGAGAAACGCTAATGGGTTGTTTGGCTTTTAACAATAAAGTTACATGTGAAACTGATGCTTGTTGTATGATAAAACAATGCTCACAGATTTTTTGAAGCAAACTTTATTACCTGGTCCATCCGTGGACAGAAATACGCCAGAAATAAACAAGGACGTTGAAATGTTTGACGAGGATGAAAACTACTTTTACGTATTCTGTTATATGAAATGGACTTGCATATTCAAATCATTGTATACCGTAATTTCAAAATGGTAAAAATTACAACAATCAATAAATAAAATAAAATTTTCTTACATTTAATTGTCTGTAAACAAGTGCAATTCGACATTTGCTTGCAATCGATGTCGAGCATTTATAACTGTTACTTTATCTTGTTTCTGTAACATTTTGATATAATTTATCCAGCCACAAGGAGTATGCTGTCTGAACAGAAAGTCAACCTTTAACTCGACGTCTGTCCGAATAGAGCAACATCCGATTGGCTTTGGGAAATCACTATATAAAATTTAAAATTTCTTTTTTGGCACTAGCTGCACCGCACGAAATTTCTGATGATGACCAGTGACACAAAAAAAAAAACAGGACTACTCTGCGTCATGACCATAAAACGTAGTCAGTCAGTACCGTTTGTTATGTGTCGAAAATGCTTGGGAAGCGCCCTCTGTCGTAACCAATTTCACGAGCGATTTTCGATTTGGATCAGTTTTCAACTTCCCGAACGCGGTATTTTAATCTGGCGAGGCGGCGAGGCGAGGAAACCTAACGACGTTAAACTTTCATTAACCTCTGGCAGGTGCTGGGTCTCTGATATCGCCGCCGGCGATTACGTTCGAAATGAGAATGCGGTCAGAGATGCGGCTCACGCCACGATTATCGGAAATTTTAAACAACTCCCTTAATTCCTATAAAAATGTCGACTTGGCTGACGCCTGCCCGCAGGCATGGCTCAGTATATAATTGGTAAAGCGGTGTTGGGGATATTAGAAATACTTGCCTACATGATGTTCTAATTGTCAATTTGTAATGAGTAAATTGTCACGTGTCTCGTTTTTGTCTGCTAAAATTACAACTTGTTGGGTTGTTTGAAGTTAATTCCTTAACGTACAACGAAACTTACTAATATGAAATACTAAATATCGTTCCAACCTGACGGCAACAAATTGATAAATAGCTCACTGAAACACAGCCTTAAAACCTGACGGATACAAAAAAGTAAGTGTCGTTTACTTACGGTTTTCTATTTTGGAGCAGCCAGACTTTAAAACGCAAATCGACTAAACATTATTATGTAATTCTTTAACACGGTACATGGCACTAGTTGGAGATGTTTCCAATGGGTTCCAACAAGAACGAGATATTCCAGCTGTGGTTTGCTCTTGTCATGCATGAGTGATTAAGAGGACGTTCCATTGTTTCAGGCGCATGTATGCAACCCGCATTAACCCCATATAAATCAAGGCTAGTATTACCTTCGCTATAGCAATAAGACTATTACACATATCAGCATTTTCTACGCGCTTTGTCAAAGGTATAGTTGTTCATATACTCGCTGCGTTCTGCAAGTTTTAGTACAAAAAACGGTTACGTTAACAACCTAATACAAAAAAAAAAGTTTGTAAAATTTACAGTCTACCATTCCTTATACTTGGCTTCGGCGAACGCAGCGAATACAACAACGACTGTCTCATTCATAAAACACTAAGATATTGTTGATATAGTGTTGCTATAGCGAAGGTAATATTAGCCTTGATTTATATGGGGTTAATGCAGGTTGCATAGATGTGCCTGAAACACTGGAACGGCCTCTTTACGAGAAATTAACACAGTTTCCAACAATAGTAATACAGTCCTGTATACTACTGTTCCCAATAAATAATGATAATCTAACATATGGGTTATACAATAGGAAAATAGGTTCACCTATTTCGTTGAGTATTAGTAGAGTCACTGATTTCATGTGGAATAAGATTTTGCACCTACTTGTAAGTCTACTGCCCGAAGGAAAGAGATAACATTTCTGTCTGTATGTGTGTCCCCCTAAAAACTTTTGAACCAGTTGACCGATTTTCATCAAACTTCTTACAGGTATAGTACTTTGCAATATGACTTGACTTTTATAAATTTCATTTACGTCATGTCTATATTTTCCAAATGGCGGCCATTTTCGATCATTTATATATCTGAGGAACCATAATTTAGAATTCCATCAAACTTGGTACACTTATACTACAAACAAAGCTGAGTTGAATATTGTGTATGTAGTTCATCGTGTGTTCATATTATCAAAATGGCGGCAATTTTTATATTTTTAGCATAGTGTCACTTATCTTAGGTAATATTTTTCAGAGCTTCACCAAACTTTGTACACACGTACAACATATAAAACTGACTTTACTGTTGTCTATTTTGTTTTGCTTGTGTTCGTATTTCAAAATGGCGGTAATTTTTATATTTGTAGCATGGTACTACATATCTTAGTAAATTTTTTTCAAAACTTCACCAAACTTGATACACATATACTACATATAAATCTGATTTAACTTGTGCGTATTTCTTCATCCCAGGTTCATATGTTGATATTGGTAACCATTTTATACTTTTAGCATAGTATTACATATCTTAAGAAATATTACTCAGAACTTCACCAAAATTGGTACACATATACTACTTACAAATCTGACATGACTTTCGTGTGTTTCTTTAATTCTGTGTTCATATTTGAAAATAGTGGCCATTTTAATATTTTTAGTATAGTTTTACATATCATAGAAAGTATTTTCAGTATTTCATCAAACTTGTTATACATGTACTACATACAAAGCTAACTTTGACTTTTGTATACTTTGTTTATCCTGTGTGCAAAATTTAAAATGGCAGCCATTTTCAAATTTGTAGCAATGTATCACATATATGAGGAAATATTTCAGAGAATTTTCTTCTCAACATTGGTACACATATAATACACACAAAGATGACTTAAATATTGTGTATTTAGTTCATTCTGTCTTCATATTTTCAAAATGGCGGCCATTTTGTACTTTTAACATAGTATGACTTATTTTAGGAAATACATTTTAGAAATTTACTAAACTTGGTATACGTACGTATATTACATACAAAGCTGACTTGACTTTTCTGTATTTTGTTTATACTGTGTTCGTATTTTCAAAATTGTGACCAGTTTCATTTTTTAGCACAGTATACAATATCTTAGGAAATATTTTTCTGAATTTCATCAAACTTGTCACACATATACTGCATACAAAGCTAACTTTACTTTTGTATGAAACATTCATCCTGTATTCATAGTTTCAAAATGACGGCCATAGTTATACGTAGTAATACGTATCTCAGGATATATTATTTTCAGGGTCACATCAAACTTGGTGCACAAATACTGCATACAAAACTGAATTGACTTTTGTATGTTTCGATCATTATTCTGTAATATTTTGAAAACTGTGGCTATTTTTTTATCTTTATGATAGAAAGACACCTATTCCCCAAAATTTATTGAACTTGTTGCTCTCACATTACTTAGCTAGCTGACTTATCTTTTGTATATTTCTTGTATCATACCACTAAATCAATTGTATCATTAATATTCCTAAAATATGTAAACAATTTTAACATTCGGAGTAATTAGCACCTTTTTGAGGAGAGCAGGCTTATCAGTTATACTGCTAACTTCTTGTTTCTGTTTGTTACATGCACATATGTTGCTCTGCGTCATTGATATAGGCAGCAGCAGCATGTATTTGTACGTAAAAGTCACTAGTTATGTTGTGCCTATCAGAATAAGGTTACTGCTAGACCACACGTCTGTGATTACCGTGTAGTCACCTGACGCTTAAACAATAATGTAAAAATTATTTACACCAAACATTAGTGGTTGTGAAAGTATGTGGTAGATACAGAAATTCACTAGCATGCTTGTTTTTTACGCTTGTTTACATCAGTAGAGGAAATTCGGGTATTATGGAACAGGCGGGTAGTACGGAATAGGTTAAGATCTCGGCTGTAAGCTGCTGCAACCTGTTGGAAGGTGGTCGAACTACTACGCAATGCTCGCTGGAAACCATGCGTACAGTCTCGTGAGCGTCGCTTGTCAGTCGGCTGTTGTATAAACGATTATTTGTTTTTTATCTTTGGAAAATTTTTTGTAGGTGAGTGTTTTACAATTTTTTAACAGTGCTTTGAAGTAACTTAAAATTGTTACTCATAAGAGTTAACAGTGCTATTTACAAGAACGTACACTTTCATTGACAACTGGTAAGGTTAGGAGAACTGTAACTTTCAAACATGGCGAGTCGGGCAATATGGAATACCTACTATTCCATAATACCCGACAAAATGTTTGGAATTACATATCACCCGACATAAAATTACAAAATAAACACATGTACTTAATGTTTATTTAACGAATTACAAGAGAGCATAAGTATCGATTTATTAGGTTTGTTTATAAATTATAGTGATTAAAAATTTAAATTGCCAAAAATTTAGTTTAATATAATTACATATGTGCTGTTGAATGGCATTATAATATGTAAATGCTCTGCTATTTTTACCGGTCTCCGTAGCATAGTTGGCTAGGTGTCTGTCTTCGGTGCGAGAGGTCCTAACTTCGAATACTGGCTCGGCTCGTGAATGGATGTTATGCTGTCAGTCCACCTCGCTTCGCTATCATCGGCTCTCAAGGGTGTTCAAATGCGATAAAATCATAATTTCATATTTATATGAAATAGTGTTAGTTTTAGAGATAATACTTGTGAGTTCAATTTCCTCTTACGAAACAATTTTAACTCGCATAGTTTTCTCATAACGGTGTTTCAAAGTCATAATTTGCATGTTCTGCTGCCATGCAAATAACAAAAACCAATTGATTTGCGTTAGTGAAATAATTCACAGTGAATTAACATGCCACGGGCTAAGTAATGAAACAATTTTTAAAAATCCCGTTAACAATTTTTGTATTTAAAAAATTGCTGGATTTTCAAATGTTTTCTTGTATTTTTGATATTTTTTTAAAAATTCTAAATATTAATTTATGGTCTTTTAAATACTTTATTGCATAGTTCATGGGCTTTAATATCACCGTGAATTATTTTATTCAAGTAGGTCAGTTGGTTTTCACTATTTGCATGGCAACAGAACAAGCAAATTTTGACTTTGTCGCACCGTTATAAGAAAACTATGGAAGCTAAAATTGTTTTGTAAGAGGAAACTGTACTCACAAGTATAGTGTACGAAACTAACATTATTTCATAAAGATATAAAATTATGATTTTATCGTACTCTCGTTGTTTCTGTATAGAATCGTTCTAAAATTGCTGAGTCAAAAACTACACGCTTCCAAGGAACTTAAAAAACCAACATACATTTATAAAAGAGAAGACTGACTGACTGACATATCAAACTGTAGCCCAAACCACTGAACCTAGAATCGTGATATTTTTTGTGTGGTTTCCCTTCATGTCATAGGCAAGCACTAAGAAGGGATTTTTCGGAATTTGACCTCTAATGTGGTGAAAAGTTATCAAACGAGAAAGGTGTTTTAAATTAATCATCTATATATTTTAAAACCGACGGGCTATGATCATGGTTTTCATTTGAATTTTACGCCCACACAATAGCTTTAATCGTCAATTAATAAACTTATGAAATTCGAACCCTGAGGAGGTGAAAATACGTGGAATGTGTTTAAGATAAATCCATGAGTGCTTTCGAATACGTCGATGTATACAGTTGATATCCGAACTCTTAGATCTGTGAAGGAATGAAAAATGTTTTTAAATGAGCCGTCGATTACAATGTGACTCAATGGGTTGTCGTCGTAATTTTCACCTCAATTGGATAGCCTACTTCTACAAACGTTTAAGACGTGATGGTAAGATTATGCAATGTTCGATCACTAAAAAGCTGAAAAAGTGCAAAATTGGCTTTCATTTACCCCATGATACCTGTACAACCAGTTGAAATATTGTAATTTATTTATTTTTGCTTCAGAATAAAGCTTATATAAATACGAAAAATTATTAGCTCAGTATTTATTATGAAAAAATAACTCTCAAATTCCCAGTTGTGGGGGAGGAATGTAGTCTTTGTAAACCTCTCAAAGCAGACGTTCAAAAAAGGAAACGCATATTCAACATTGAAGAAGTAATTTATAGGGAAGTTAACATTCTGCAATTATACCGTTACCACGGCCGTAGAAGAACAGGTCTGGACACTCGCCTATCTACCAATGTATTTTGCTTGACCCCCTTGTTGTTTGGCTGTAGTTCGTCAAGTTACCAAGAATGTCGTTCTTTTTGGCGCTGATTTCCGGGCGGTCGGACTCAAACTCCGCCCACTTTTGTCCATTGTTAAATTTATAAAGTAAATAAAGATTGCTGGAGCCTTTTCTCAAATTTATGAGCGAAGAAAGTATTTCATAAATTGATAAAAAATACCTTTTGATAAATTGTTTATCTTTGTGGAAAGGAAGTGGGCGGGGCTTAGTCCGACCGCCCTAACATCAGCGCCAATAAAACACAATATTCTCGGTAACTTGGTGAATTACAGCCAAACAACAAGGGGGTCAAATATCAAGGCGAGTGTCCAGACCTGTTCTTCTACGGCCGTGACCGTTACACATGGTTATACAACCTCTATGTGCCATGCCCATAGAGTGAATATTTTATTTATTTTTAACTACCTTTGGACGGTACGTATTGAGGACACTTGTCATCATAAATGATCACGCTAGATGTAAACTAGTCTTCATACCAAATATACTACTTATGCCGTTCAAATACTCTCTCATATTCAAGGTCTGTTTTGCAATTACTATATATAAGGCCCAGGACATTTGTTAAGATAAGATTGGCAGGGATAGACTAAAGTCATATTTTCACATGACAGCCATAGGTATGTAGCCAGCTGCAGAGTAAATTCAACCTGCAGCTTGTTTATCCTAACACTTGATGGCCGAGCTACTAATCTGGCGTGCAAAGAGGTCCTTCAATTTAAGTAAATACTCGCAGTTACCAGTAATACACGCGGGCAATGTCGCAGGTGAACTGCTAGCTTATAGCTTACGTCATAAAAATGACTGTTTTTTCGACTTATATATGCAGTTGTGTACCAGTCATCCAACTGCGATGAAATTAAAAAGAAATATCCGGGTAAGGAAAACAAGTTATAGGGACAGAACACGATGCACAAAACATTTAGTGAACAAATAAACTTGTGTTAGATGTTTGAATTATTTTTTAAGTAGGTGGGTAAAACGGAGAAACGGAGTAGAGGGACAGAATGGGATAGCCGAAAAACTTAGTACAACAACTATTACATTTTGGTGAGTTTCTGTGCGTGCGTCCTCGAAGTTTTAGCTGAATATAAAACAAACATTTAGAAGGAGGCGGTCCAAAAAGAGTTGTTTCTTCCAAAACAAAATATAGTTCGGGGGAGGTGGGAGGCAAAACGTGGCACAGAAGCAGAACACGATACAAAAAAAAGTGTACATATATAAACAAGTGGAATAATTTTATTTTTCAAAATGTTTCCTAAACGGACTTTAATGAACCTTAATACCATTTGGACCCATTTAGCACTTTAACTTTTTTTTTCGAAATTCTATAGCATTAAATTGAAAACCACGCAAACGAAGTTACGGGAACCAGTTAGTGTAACAATAACTTAACACAATACGTGTCAGTAAATAAGAAAACTTAATTCACAATATCGAATTAATTAATTGTAAACTGATAAAATGAAATTAGTAAACTGTATTCTTGTAAACACTACTGTCGAATAATATATTTAATAATTGTATCCAAGAACACGTGCTTTGGTAGTTTGATACAGCCGTTGAATCCTTTAATCTATTATAAAATGAGAGATTCAAATTGTTAAAACTTGTTTAAAAGATAAACCTTAAAGTTTTATTCGTTATTTATTATGTTTATAGTGTTTCAGAAGAAAATAACGTTGTATACTAGTATTATGGACATGTTTAGGTCTGATAAAAGTGTAAGAACACATACACATTTTGTGAAGACTTGAAGGATTTGTTTCAGTTTCTCAGTGGAAAATGTATAAGGAAAATATTAAATAACACAGTATACGGAACAAAATGTGACAATATTTGAGTAATTTTATAGTTTGGGCAACCTGGCGCCTTTTAATATATATACAAGTTTATTTTATTTTAATTTTTTATTTAACTTTGGATATACTACTATATTGTAATAACCTTTTGTACCCAAAAAAGGTCTGGTCTCATCTTCGATTGAAGTGAGAATGAAGGCTTGTAAAGTCAATTATTTTGAGGGATCCTAAATGCAAGTTTATTTTCAGTGGCTGTAGTCGAACTGCCATAAACGATTGTGTGATGTAAAATTTGGGTTGACCTACATAAATTACTGTTCAGTAAATAATCGATATTGGTTTAACCGGAAATAAAAAAATCATTGAAACATTATCACTCAGAAAAAATTTATTAAAATCATCCCTGGCTTAATATTTTTATTCAAATCACATAGTCTAGACTATTTGAAAGTGTTTTGTCTAGTCTCCTTTTGCCTGTCGACTAATATTATTACCATTCATCTACTAAAGTCATTTATTTACAAGCTCCAAATAATTAAATACTGTAAAAGTAGTTGTTATTGCTATGTTGTGAACGTATTTCGGAAAAAAGTTTTCGTCAGCCAAGAAAATATGATTATAGTGACAAAGGAAAAGAGTATATTATTGACGTTTTTCTTCCTTGAAATAAACGTGTTCGCTTGCTTTTATCGGTTTCAGTTAAATCAATGTATGAAGGCCTATATCACAATTGAAATAAAATGCAATTTACGTATACATTAGACTGACTAGTCATGCTAATGTGAATTTTATGCGAGGGCAGATGCAAAACATATTTGCTTTTTAAATTATAGAGTTAACGCAATTTTACAAATTCTACTTTTATATTTACCAATTTCTTATGCAGCGAGAATAAATAACAATTTTTTTTAATACTGAATTTCTCGGGAATTTTGTGTGTATATAAAAGCCCATTAAAATAATTTATAAAGTCTTGTGTGATTTATCGGTGTGGTACAGTTACATTTGTAACATTCATTATTTAAACCGACTCGCTTCTATAGCTGACGAAAGACAACGCCTCACTATGACCATTCCCCAAGCCTGTAAAAGCATCCAACTACAGAAACTACATAATTTAACACAGGTCTAATTTAAGTCAAATAAAAAAATAACTTGTTTTGAAGTAAGAATTAATATTCGTGTGATTGTAGTTGTGGGAATGCACAGATGTGTAAATACTTCGTGGTACACAACGCTGAACCATCTACATTTTTGGGGAAGTTTATATGACTCACCGCTCTCAGTAACAGCAGGCAGATCGTTTGCTTCTGGGAACACGATCCTCCCCTCCAGAACGACAAGATGACACAACAGTACAGCCCACACCAAGATGATCTCTGCAACAAAACAATATAGGGTAAGCCGATCATACAAAGAGATATATAGATCGCACTTGAACTGCGTTGCAGCATGTTAGGAGAAACAAGGGCGCCCTTAAGGGGGGGGGGGGCAGGGTGGGGCCTGAGCTCCCCTAACAGATGTTCCACAATGTGTTTAGTTTTGTTTTTTAATAAAACGTATAGCAAACTATTTGCAGTTTGATAAGTTTCGTAATCAACGCGGTTTCATGTGTCGAAATATGCCAGTGTCTACAAATTTATTCGCAGACTATATGCATTCCTGTTGACATGAACATATATTAATATTTTGCCCCTCCCCCCCTTACAATTTATGAGTTGGGCGCCCTCGAGGAAACAACTTTTATTTAAGGTCATGATCTTTCTTTTATTTCAAACAATTACATATAACTCAAATATTTTTTAACCAAATGCTTTGAAAAAATTGATTCTGTGTACAGCCATACGATAAACAATTTTGCCAGAGCGATTTTTAAAATAATGTACCGTTTACTAGTAAACCATTATTTTGCTTAATTTTGCCTTATTTAGACAAAATATATGCTATTTTAGGGGCAAAAATCGAAAAATCTGTTTGGTTTATTGCAACATAAAATTCAGATACACACGATGATATATAAGTGTTAAAATTGCCAGAATGAATTTTTTATATATGTATTAATTTGCGTTTTAAAATATTTTAGAAATCACTGCAAAACTAAAGAGTGAGGCCTTAAGGATACTTCTAAACGTGCGTTCCATATCTCTATCTACGAAAACTATGCTCCACTGCGTTTGCATTTTATGTAACACGCCTAGAAACATGGTTTCGAGGCACCTCAAAATGTCCAAAAACGGCTTTTCCAGCCTGTTCTCGCGTAAAATACCGACCGGAATCGTAAGACGAAAATAGATAAGCACGCAATGGTCTTACTACGCACTTTCCATAAATAAAAAAAAAGTAGTGTCTCCGCTTCGTTAAGGTCTCATATCTCTTTTCTATGGTCTCATAGAAAAATGCCAAGGGCGGAAACACTGCGCGCATTTTCGCGTTCTGTGCATAAAGGCGATACGGTTGTTGAAGCACGAGCCAGTCTAGCTCTTATGGGGAACGGACAGACAGCTCACCAACTTCGTCAGTTGTACCACCAGGGTGTCTGCAGACCATTCCTTCCTTATGTCTTGTCTTTTGCTCCTATTGGCCAGAACAATCTCTGTTACTATGGCAACTTGGATGGACTTACAGTTCAAAACATTATTTAAGGGGCCCGCCTCGTGGCACATGTGTTTGTGTGAGTGAGGTATGGTGCTAAGGGCAACGTCGTATGGGCCATACAACGGTGCGACGCCTCTACGCTTAAGGCGTGCAGTCTTCGCGAAAAAACAAATTTCCTATGGGACTTTAAGTGATGACCCTATTGTTTTATTTACGAAATTACTTTACTACAGTCCAATGCACTACCCTTAAGTGGTTTCATATGTATTCTGCTAGTACATTTTCCGCTATAGCAGCCTGAAAACTCCGTTTTAACCCCTTTTGACGTGCCCTAAAAGGGGAAATCTAATACGTGTGTTGACTTGAAAGTACTTAAGGGTAGTCGTCTGAAGTGTGTGTTCTTTTCGTAGAGAAACGGCCTGAACACACGTGTATTAGTTTCGGTGTAAAACTGTTTCTTCAAACACGCTGCAGTGTGATTTTATGGCAACGAGGCGGGCCCCTTAAGCATAAACAGAAAAATAATAGAAACTAACACAGAAATACGAGAAATTCTGAAACATTGTATTAGGTGCTCATGGTTGCACGAGAGGTACCACGAAAAAACGTTCAGACGAACAACTTGTGACTCAAGGAACCGAGAGAGGTACCAGGCGTTCATTATTATGGTAGAGGTAGCAGTGTGCGGTCTGTAGTAACGTAGTACCTCAGACGCGGCATCTAGCTTCTGCTCTTTTAGTATCGTGAGGTAAACCACTGTGCAGGCTTCACAAAATACTTGGAATGTTCTGTACCCGTAATTGACTAGGCTACCAACAGAAAGCAGACATGAGTAGTTTCCACAATAAGTAACCATTGTACAGTTGCGTTTAACATGTTTAAGGGTGTAGTCAATTGAGAGACGTGTGAGAATAAAGACGTAATGTCATTTGGGGTAACTTTGTACCATTGTTGGGTAACATTTTACCAGGCATTTTGTTTTGTATAATAGCATTGTGGTATTCAATCACTATGCAAACTTCAAGATTAACAAATTCATTAATCTAGAACACAGCTGTATTTTTAAATTCTGAAATACTTCATTTGAATTTAAACTATGCTGGTGGTACAAAGTTGCCCTGACCGGTACAAAGTTAACCCAAATGACTGTACTGCAATCAAGGCGGATCCAAGAGAGGGTCAGCCACCCCCCCCCCCCCTCTTTTTCACCTTTTACGTATAGTTTAACCTTAAAATATTACACATTTTGAAAGTGATGTATTAAATTTTTTGTTTAGGAAATGCATTAAATAGCACAATTTTGCACATTAAAAATTAAATTTTTTCCCGGGGGAGGACTCTCTAACCCCCCCTCCACCCCCCATCTTTGACTCGGGGTGTGGGCATATCTACTTTTTAGAAATGGGACCCCCTAAAACCTAGCGCTGGATCAGCCCCTGACTGCAATAATCATATGAACCACAGTTGCATTGTGCACGTGAGACATGAAACAAAATAATGCAAACATTTGTTCGCTACTAACTCAGGGCTCGGGTCAGATGAATTCATCCATCGCTTAGTTCACTGTACTGGCAGGTGATTGTACCTTCACCTGACAACTGCCTGACATGAATCACATAGTAAGGCGCAGTCATTGCTGAAATCATTTCCCTTGGACTGCAACCACGGCTCACCACCTACTATTGCGATTTACTAACAACATCACAATAACCAAGAAATATTTTTAAATAGCTAATCTATTAATAGGGGGTATTTTTAAACAACTTATTTCCATCATATCCAATGTACATATTTGCTCGATGTGGTTAGATCAACCCAAAATCTGGAATGATAAACTGTCAACGTAACACTTTCGTAGTATGATTAATAGTTAATGAACCCATACAAACTTTATGTATTCACATCCAGGTATTTTTTTAAATAGCTTACGACTTAAACCCATTTGATATCAAATTTTCGAAAATTAACTGACGAAATATAAAATTTGCTCACAATCGGTCGAGTAGTTCTCGAAATATGACAGAAAATCTTTGTCTTGCTAGCATTCTTACTAGTGGACAAACAATTATATACTAACTCACGTTCAATGATTAAGTAATAAAATATCAATTATAAAATATGCTTTTTTATCGACAATACAGTTTCTGGAAAATGACAAACCCCCTAAAAATTTCAATCGCCACCTTTTGAAAATAAGCGCAAGATATTAACGAACTACGCAAATATCGGGAAACTTTATGAAGTACTCTGTATGTATCGAATTTATTAACTTTGGCCTACGGGGTCAAACGTTATTAGAGGGGACATGCAAACATACACATATACATTCACGCTCATGATCTCATAGTCATAAGGAAATCTTACCTAAAGAAAGAATGCTAAAAATAATATCGGTCATACGTTGCGTCAAAACGTAACAAGTTAATCACTTTTACCTACTTTCTAATCAATGACATCGAACATTTTGCAGAGAACTAACAATTGAATTACAACTAAAATACATTCTCCGAAGGTTGCAGTACGCGGTACCTCAAGTTCTCTGATATCTAATGTAGCCTAATAAATAATTTTATGTCCAGTATTGTCTCCACTTACCTTGTCACCCTGCAAATGGATTTTTCTTGCTTATTTTTGTTTCAAAAGTACAGCATCGCTGCCATAGTTTTTTACCTCACATTGCAGCACACACAAAAATTCAGTAACCAATTTTATTATGCAAGTTTCACCATATATATAAGGTACCTGTACCGAATATGGTCCAGTTCTCAGTATGGCCCACTAGGCGCCATTGTGTGGTAATGCCGAGATCGAAATGGGATCTATACACACTAGTCTCCAGTATGAACATACACCACCCATAAATGTCTGTCTTACATCATCCATGTGTTATATTAGTAATATAATTAATGACTTAGGCACACATGATTCTTAAACCTTAAGTGGGCCATAGTCGATACAGGTACCTTATACATTTATTTATTTTGTTTTATATATTTTTGACATCATAAGACGTTATTAGTTTAACTTCCAAGCTGTTAATGGAATAGTTTTGGGGATTTCGTTAGTGAAACACAAATAAGTAACAAAAACAATATTGGAAATAGATGGATGAAAATACCTCTCCGCTTATGTTTTTATTCTTACCCATATGTTGACAGCCGCTTATATTCACTAAAAAACTGCCGGTAACAGTATACGAGGGGCCTTTTTAACCATTCCACGACGTAAATAGGCGATGAACGGAACTTTGAATGGCGGTCCTGAATAGTTGCAACGCGCTCTTGCTTCAAATATTTTGACCGTGAGTGAATGTATAAAAAGTCAACAAATTCCATTTCCACCGGGTACCAAGTCCTTATTGTCTTATTGTCCTCTCCTGCCACGACAGATATAATGCCAATTTTGTTTGACCTCTTAATCTCAGGAATCTGTGTACAAGTTATCTCAGAGATTATAGGCGTCCTCAACGGTCTGCCGCCCTGACATGTGACGACTTTTGCAACACTTATGAATAACCTGTCCGAATCCAGAAACTCGTTTGCGTCACGACGCTCGAACTGAAGACGTCCGGCGGATATCACCCCGCCCCGTCGTTCTTCGCGTTTCAACCACATCTGTCACAACCGTTAAAAACTTCCTCGCGTTGCTCCTGTTTGACGCCAAAATACCGCCACTTACCCAGTAAGATTTGGTTCAGCTGGGCCAATCAGGAGACAGCTTCTAAAATATGCTCTCCCCCTCCCCCCCCCTATAGGACAGTAAGTTCCTGTCTCTTTACAGTATTTATTACATTTTAATTCAAATTACGCTTTGTTACACTCGACAAGTATGCTAAATGTTTTCCGTTACTCCAAAAACTCCTTATACTTTTATTATTATTTTACAGTTTTGTCTTGAATACTAAAGGCTAGCTCTCCGTCCCTCTCCAGCGACAGCTATAGTTTACTTGAGTAGGAGTTGAAGGCGAGAAGGCCCACATGCTGGTCCAAATGCACCTGTCATCTCGCCTGGGACCAAATATGTACATACATATATGCTTTTTCTAAACAAAAAAAAATACGTATATTGATGCTGGCTTTATGGCAGTGGTTTCATCGGCATCGGGACATGATGTCGAGAAGAACGAACGGTTGCATGACCGGCTTATTTTTATACGTATTGTTTATGATAATGTATGATAATTGATTATTATTACTCTGAATAATTAGAGTATCGACCAAATGGCGCGTCACAGAGTGTACGTATCCACATGTAGCTGACAACAAATACACGAAGAGCTGGAAGAATAAAGCGATCATTGTAAGGGACTAAAACGCGAGCAGCATGTAGTTGTACGTAACTTGGGGTTGAGAGAGACATTTTTTTTTTGTTTTGTAAACGAGAACGGTGCGTTGCGGTGCCTGGGCGTGCGGAGGAAAGGCGACGTGATGGGTAGCCGGGGAAGAAAGCTCCAGTTCTTCGTCAAGTTCCGCGAAGAGAAAATGGCCGAGCGGAAGAGCGAAAGAAAGTTAGGGCCGAAGAAACTTCTCCCCGCGCGGCTTATCTGACGAGAGAGCTCCTGGCTAAACACTGGACATGCTTTGTTTGAACAAGAGAAGAGGTCCTTCTGACGTGGGCCCGCAAGGTGGATGTATGTGTGAGTGTTTCCTGTCCTGTCACAGACGTTCAACTCTCTGGAACTTTGCCTCTTCGACGACAGAACGCGGCGAAAATGTAACTTGTCGGCGGTACCAGTGCGCAGACTTTGAGAGTCTTACTGGTATCAACGACAGATGATCTTAAAACAACTACTACCGCAAACTGGATTTACTTTGATCTTGTGGGGTAAATTTGATCAATCAAAATTTTCGTATTTCAGTGGAGAAAACATCAAACGTAAATATATGTATCAAAGGAATTCTTCTAGACACTAGGATCTAATCATCTATTAACTTACCAAAATACACCAACAGTAATATTTTCGATGGTCAAAGTAACCGTGAAAATTGACAAAGTAACTCCGGCTGACGGCACACTGCAGCCGTCGCTTCTGTGACGGCTTCATGTATCTCATGTACTTCGTTCTTCATCCGCGCAAATTCGATTACGCTTGTGCTCTTACACGACTTGATTGAATCACTCTACTTGTTTGGAACTGGGTCTCAGCCAACGAGATTGCGACTTGAATCACTATAATGGCTTAGAACAGGACCGAATTAACGAGATTGTGAGAAATGAACAGTTTCAAAATTGAGTGTTTCTCAGAACGAGTCCACTTTTTTCTTTCCTGGTCGATTGCCACCTGCACGTAAATCGAAATCTCCACGCACTTATTCATCCCTCTCTCTCTCTGTCTATCGTTCTCTCTCTGTTTCTCTTTCTTTCCTTGTCCTCTGTATCCCCCACCCCATGGCTTTTAAAAGATGTACCTGATTACAGTTTTAGAAGAGGTATTTTGTTTCCGGAGCTCTGCCTCTCCACTAACTCAAGAGATATGTCTGCATGGAGTTGCTAGCGCGTTGATGGCAAGAAGCGAAGGATCAATAAGAGCTATAATGGTGCGCGCGCCTAGTGCCACATCGCTCCTATTGGCAAAGCGGAAAACTGGAGCAGTGTTTTGGTTGTACCACTAGAATGCAGGACTTTCAGCAGCGACCCTTATATCCTATTGTTGGAAAGTCTGTGCCAAAATTCATTTTAGGCCCGTTAATTAATACATTATCAGCCGCAGCAATAAATGTTGTGATATAGTTGTACAAAAATTGCTTTTTAGCCATGGTTTAGAGCTCAGAAAATAGTATTTCCAATGCAGGCGATGTAATAAACGTATTTTATATTCACTCTCTTAAATGTGTTTTATTTTAGTAGGCCGATTCATTGTGTGCACATGTAACAATTTTATGATAAAACGCATATTCCTAGCGCACTGCAGAGCAGTTCAAAGGCCAGACAGGCAGCACCCTTAACGTTCATTTCACTGTGAAAATCCAGGCGAGCAAGAAATAAAGCAGCGAACCTGGTGGCAGAGGCGAAAAGCTCTGAAAGTAATCGAGTGTTGTGCTTGTTTCGTCGTTTATATCTGGTCAAGTTATCTCTGCAATCTGTTTTCATGCTGCTCTGCTAAATGTGATCAAGGATTATTTTTCATTGTTTCCTCTTCAAACATTTCCCCCATATTACTTTCAGAATAAAACACTTCACTACAGCATCAATTATAGTGATGTATATTTTTGGATGTTTAAAGCTGCGATACCGTCGCACAATGGGAGATAGTTTTATGACGTAGTCAATTTTTATAATAAAATATTAAATTGAGAAACTTGAATTGTTGATAGTACTGTTTAACATGTGTAAGATATAAAGGCAAATGTATGTACGAAAATTCTGACAAAAATTGGCATGACAACGCCTTACTATATTTATTCTCTAGCAGTTTAATATAAAAATTGCTGTATTTTGTGTTGCCACCTACGTCACTATATAAGTATACTGAATGTGTGTCGTAAAATATCTATCTAGTAGTGATTATAAAATTTAAAACATCTTCAATGATATTTTATTGAAAGTAATATTCCTGAATTGCCTTGTGTTTTCTTTATGAGAAGAAGCTTAGAGTAAGTGTATCACGATAATTCTCACACAATAAAACGCAAGGAACGTTCAGGCCTTCAATATTTCAAAATAATTGCTGAATTGCTGTCACTGTACCTTCTTCACGTGTTGTACATATGTATGTGCATATATATATATATATATATACACACACACACCGAGAAGAATAGAAAAGGGGCTTCAGGGAATTTGATGTTTGGCGATAGGTGCGTGGATGACACAGTCTTGGATGACGTGATCAATATTTCTAAAGACACCATAGAAGAAGGCCTAATTTCGGATGAAGTTATTACAATTTTCCAAAATTCCAGACAATTCTAAAAAAAAAAAAAAAGTGCAGAAAAATTTAGGCTAATATGTACCAATTTCCAACTAAATTAATATGTTTCCACGAAACAACGGCATATTAAATGCATGACGATTTACAGAGAAGTAGGGCCGCAGTTACCTAAGCGATCCGTATTCGATTTCCTTTTGTTGTCCAATTATTCCCACGCCGCTCCTTACTTACTTCATATTGCCCCTCATCAGCGCTGAAAACCTCATCGTTAAACGTCAGACTGCATGTTAAGGTTTTATGTACGCCACTAAAACCAACCGACATACCAAACTGAAAAAAAATTACAAAAATAATGACGTGGGATACAACGTGTAGTTTGTAATAAAAAAAAAAAATTAAATATTTGTGTTTTAAATATTATTGAATTTTTAAAATTATAATTTCAAATTTCAGCATTTTGTTTTTCAATACAAATTGTATATTCCTGACATGGCCCTGAAGTGTAGGAACCACACTGTTCAGTCTCATGTACAGACAGCTTCCGTAAATTCAATGAAAGCGGTCAGAATGGACCTATTCCACTGACAAGGTATGTTGATTCTTCTTGTGGTTCTCTAATTTGGCCAGGCTCTCATTAAGTAACCACACAGATCGTATAGGACTAAAGCTTAAATTAATAATATACAGTTTTGGCAAACAGCCGGTGATGTCTTAGCATTAAAAGTGCAATCTTTTTACAAGACAATTATTTACACAAATGCTCAAAAAGTTACGTCTTCCTACAAGTACCATTCCGTTTCGTATGATGAGAAACTCATACAGCTATACTCCGAGAATGATGCCTCTAAGGCACTGTAACGGGGGCGGCAACCAGTCCTCCCTTGTTAACTGGGTCAGATAGTGCACAAGGTTTTCTGTCCCTTCAATGTGCATCCCCATGGAAGCGACTTACAAGCATAAAACACACACAACACTTTCAACAGACTACGTATAATATTCCAAGACATACAATACATCACACACATAGATTATTTGATATTTGGTCTCTAATTAACAGTTGCTATTCCTGCCCCATAACGTGAATACGACTCGTTGTCACATACTTCTAATGCCTTTCACACGAAAACACGCTGTAGTCCACTCGTACCTTTCTGACGTGCAGTTCACGGCACCTCTATGTTATGGGCTGGTATGATGACGCCACACGCATCTGGTCAACATCGTCAGCACTTGTCTCGTTCTCTTCTCTCCTTGAAAGGTCGCACAGCCAAGCATTTATCAAACTACGTACTCGGGCCTCTAACCACCCCGATAATCGTCAGCCTCGCCTCAACAGGATAACAATCTACACGCTGATCCACACTGGAGCGTTCGTACACGGCCACACGGTTTACAGATTTTCGTAAACTTAGAGGTTGGCGTGAAAAGTACAAGAAACTTGACACCTTCGACCACAGCTCTGCCCAGCTGCTGGTTGAATGCGGACTGCACCAAGGCATATAGCTGAACGTCGCCGTCAGACCGCGCGTATCAGACTTCTGCTAGTGACTGCTGGTGCGTCCAGCTCGCACCCCGACTACTGTGCT
>PNEQ01102767.1:109857-170100 GCA_003012365.1 Medauroidea extradentata
AGTAATACAGACGCGAAATGACGTGGCGGCACGTTTGATACGGGCGAACTTCGCCGCTTATTGGCTGACCGAGGTTGTTAATACAAGCCCCGTGTATGTTTGGTTACTGCGTGTTATGGCAAGTTTCCTATTGGCCTGGCTGCCGGCTAGCAGGGCAGCCACCTTACGCTGATTGGCGGTAGGCGTCTCCGCCATGTTGTTGGTCAGGGAAGCCATTTTGCTGGCGTGTGTGACTGAGTTCGCTGTCCTACCGGCTATTTCACTTCTGTATTCCTAAATATTCTGTGGTGCTATCGTCCTAGCGACCAACCCGCCAACTACGCCGTCCGGACTTCCAGCTGCACAATATCACAATTCTCTCAGTATGGTAAACACATACCGTGTACTTCCAGTCCGTGACGTGGCACCACCTCAACACTTCGGATAACCCAGATGAAAGAGAAGTCTTTCACTTACCACTGTGCATCGCTACCAACTGTGGACCCGAACTCAGCGCCGATGCCATGTTCAGCGCCTTACTAGGCATCTCAACACCTAGCTCACCTGCACCATCTCCTCGGCAACACCCCTCGCAGCCAGGCCTTATTGGCACGACCGACGGACGTCATGGAGTCGAGCAGTAGGTCAACGCCTCTCTGGCCGGCCACGCTTTTATGGACAGCGTCGTCCTAACGTCACTCCTAGATTCTGCTCTCTCAGTCGCCATGATTCACCCTTACAAGTCGTGACTGACCCAGGGTAAAATCATGGGTCACAACATTCTATAACAAAATTGATCTATCGAAATGTTTGCAATAAAAATTGTGACTTGGGACCTATAGCAACAGCACTGAATGAGAAAGAAGAACGAAGACGAGTTGAAATGGAGACTATTGGTGCACATCGCATGGTAAAGTTGGCTTACTGAAGGGGGTTTGTCGCTTTGTTCCCTCACCTGATGGATGTCGGAACAAAATTTTACGAATACTTAAGAGTGAGCATATAATTCAGCTCTAAAAGCATCAGTTCAGAATAAATTGTAGGTTTTTAGAATCCAATTTGCAAAAATCGTATAACAGCAATTCTAGAGAATAGTTTTCGCCAAGTTTCTGAGCAAAAATTCATCTCGATTAACGTATATATAAAGAACAATCTCTGACGCCGAAATTTCGTACATTTAATTGCTGAGCAAGAGATCGCGCTTAACAAATGTACCATTCTGGGTAAATGGTTGCTCATGAAGTTGGCAAATATCATAGTCAAGGATTGCTGTTTTGTAGTTTTCCAAGTTGACTTTGAAAAAGTGTAGATCTCAATTGAAGAATCCAGCGCTTATTTGCCCACAACGTCCTCTTAAGAATAATGCAAACAACATTCCAGATGCTTTTCTTGTTGCTGGAGAAGTATCTGAAATGAAAATGCATTCTTTGTAGGCTGCCTGTTTCACAAAAAACAGCGTCTAGCATTGTGTTTGATATAGTATCTTGAATACGTAAGTTTTGTGCTCTTATCTTCAATTAAGTAATTTTAATATTTCATTATTACAAAAAACCACTGTAATGGTACAAATAAAGATGTTTACGGTGGAAACGAAAGTTTTGTATTGAGTTCCAACTCAATAGTCATCTATTTAAATAGTTTGCTCTGTAGCCCATAACGTACTTTAATTAATTTCGTAAACTGCTTTGTACAGTTTCATTGAACTGTTTTTTTTACATGTGTGTATAGATTGAGGTATGTAGCAACTAAGTATTCTAAAATTCGCATACATTTAATACGTTTTAAATGTCTTTATAAATTTTGTCCTCGTAATCAGTATTTTTGTACTCGTCCTTACATTAACTGTACAGTGCTGGGTGACTCCGAAGAGATTCAATAAATTTCTCTGTGTCTATCTTGTCAGAATTATTCAACCTGTACATAATAACTGAAATATATTTAGTGTGCACCAAATGTTTTATTATTGTTTCAACAATTGCTTCAGAAAAGTAACTTCTTAGATTTAAGAGAAAAATTTCTAATGTTTTAAAAACCCGAGTATGTAGTACGTATTCCATCACCAAACATGTAAATGCATACAGACTGTTATGAACCATGCAGTATACCTCTGGTTCAAACATAAGAAACCTAGGCCTTGGCAAGTAGGGCCGCCTGAAACAGTTTACCAACCGGCAAACTCGGCCAACACAGCACACTGCGACAACGGAATCACCTACCACGATGATGGTACGAGTTGTCACATACGGCACACTACACATAGGCGTGTGACGTTACCGAGGAGGTTTGTCTGCTATGTACAGTCACCAGAGTCACTATACCAAGTTGCACCAGGACGTCCAGATACGTTCACTTTATAACTGTGTCTTCACACCAGCCTCGGTGGGACTATCAACCTATCTAAATTGACTGGCTAAATAACTTAAATTTTTTGACTTCGTTATCTGCCTCCCTCCGCGCCTAGAATAATTAACTTTGTATTGTATTATGTAATATAAATCGTGGCATACAGTTCCTAAAGTAATGTAACAAAACTATAAAGTTTGATTATTATTTAAGACTTTAAAATAATCGAAATAAAATTCATTCCTGAACCTCGGTAGGGACACCTCTCCAATAATCCAACAATCGCTGAAACACTGATTCATGCCAGGGCCGCATCAGGGAAAAAAGTAAACACAATTACTTTGCCGAACTCGAATCCGGCACACTGCATGCACACTGGCATGATCCTATATTTAATTATATACATTATATATATATATATATATATATATATATATATATATATATATATATATATATATATAATTATATGCATATAGACACGAACCTGACAAGTCCTGGGTCCTGGTACGGTCTTGAAATATGCCAAAAAATGTAGACAGCTCCTTTCATTTTATATTTCATAAGTTAGATTAGTGGCACGTACGGGACTACAGTCCTGACTGGCATGGTCCTGAGCCGGTTCTGGTATGTGAGGCCAGACCATTAATTTACCTTTGTAATGCACAGTTAAAAATTACTCGCGCGGTCTCCACAAACAAAATTGTTGAACTTAAGACAATTAAGTGCAGCGGCGTCATTTCAGGTTTTTCTTGGGGGAGCAAGATTTATTGTTTCGGCGGCAGTGACCTTGTTGCATATTTATTATTAATTATTCATGTATAAATTAGAAACTTTAATAATAAAACTTCAGTTCTATGCGCTTAAGTTAGCATTATTTAAATAACAAAATATAAAAAATATATTTTATACACACAAAATTATAAATCTAGGCCCCCTTAAGTGACGCCCCGGATAAATGAAATAATATTTATCATAGCTTCACAGAGCTTTCCCCCAAAACAAATATGGTTTTAGATCAACCGAATTAAATAAACAACCTATTTTATTCAATAAAACCGTTTAAAAAGTATAACAAATATTAAATAAATGTTCTCAGATTTGTTGATATTTACTGAAGTAATACGGAAAAGACTTATATCTTGTGCTCACGTTAGTCAAAGCATTAAAGTAAATTGTCTGTATGCCACTGTTGACGTCAGCCAAGAGCGGATCCAGGAGGATGGAACTTGGGACTCATGCATTTACCCCCCCCCCCCTCCTTTTCGCAAAATAAAAGAAATTAAAGTTTTTAATTTTATATTCAATTGTGTACTACATGCTGAGAGGTTACCGCAAACAAAGCGAGTTCACATGTTTTTGAACACTCTACCCGTGTTCTGTAATGTGTAAGAGCTTTGTCAAGATTCACCTGCCTGTAATTTGCAGCATTTGTTACTTTTTATGGCCTGTGCCCTCCCATGATATCAGCTAACAGAGAGATGTAAATAAAAATAACAGTATTTATGTCTGTGCACGAAGGTAACCAGGTTGACTGGAGCTGGCAAGAAGACGAGAAGGCGTTCCTTTCTGAGTCGTCGCTCGGCTGTAACATGATTACAAGCGCGGAAACAAGATCTTTTTGTTTCCGTGCCTCGCTGTTTGTGCACCGTCGCTCACGTCTTTTATAAGACAATGCACTCGACACATCCCTCTTCGCACATCCAACTCAAGCTTTTATCGTGCTAGCTGTAGTTCCTTTAAGGGCGCGGTCTACCGCAATTTTCATCACCATTCTTTTATTTTTTATTTGTACCAGATATTTTTTTTTCTTACATTAGACACAAAATGTGACTAAATTTGGCTCTTGTGAAAATTTTTTATCTCTGATAGTTTTCGCGTAATTGCTTAGTCAAATTTTTGCATGTTACCGTTTTAACGACTACACTAAAACCAACTGATACACCAAACTAAAAAAAAAAAAAATCACAGTGGATAAAGACATTGCAGGCTACAATTACATGCTCATGAAATTAAATAATAAAAATTATTTGAATTTTAAAAAATTGCTGAAACTGAAAATAAAAATTTAAAAAATTCAATATTTTTTTTTCAAAATACAAATAATGTTTATTTTTTAATTTCATGAGCATGTCATTGTAGCCTGCAATGTGTTTATCCACTGTGATTTTTTTTGAGTTTGGTATATCAGTTGGCTTTAGTGTAGTCGTTAAAACGGAAACATGCAAAATATGACTTTAACAAGCCATTACGCGAAAACTATGAGAGATAAAAAAATTTCATAAGAGCCAAATTTAGTCACATGTTGTGTCTAAAACAAGAAAAAAATGTCTGGTACAAATACAAAATAAAATAATGATGATGAAAATTGCGGTAGACCGCGCCCTTAACACCTTATTGTGTTCACCATGCACAGGCAAGAGAGATGGAGAAGATTGGACCTTATCTTGACCATAAAACTATTTGGGAAAAAGATACACTGTCTTCAAAAACAGTAATATTTCATTTCAATGCTTGATTCGTAACGTCAACACTTAATTTAGAGTGGTTATCCGAAGACGACTTATTTAGCGAACTAAATTAAAGTAAAAAAAAAAATAAAACAGAAATGCGAACCTGGAATCTCACAACCTAAACGGATCTCGATGATGTTGACCTCAAAATGATGCTCGTACTTATACGACCGGATTAATTCCTTTTCTTGCATGTTAGATATTCACTTAAGTATTACTTACGTCTCGAGTCAAACAGCCAAAATATTAAGCTGTTTAAAAAATCGTTTCTTAATATTAGAAGGCAAGCAGCCGAAAAATTGTTCGTCAACCTCTTAAAGTTCGTGAGATTCCAATTACAAATGTAAGAGAGTCATAAATGCCGGCGATTCGCCTTCGCATCTGTTACATTCTGGTGTATCTTGGTAGCAAAGTAGCCCAAACATCAACAGTATTCAGACAAACTCGATCTAAGGCATGACGAATTCCTATATCGTTCTCTTTGTGTAGCAATCTGTCCCAATTTCGGGTCACAGGAATTGGTAGTTCTGCTCTCAAGTTGTTTCATATCAAGTGTATGCCTTTTACCATACATGAGGACGCCTTTCATATGTATTTTAGGCAGTACGAATATCATAGGTATCAGTGGCACCTGACGTCCATATGTGATATATATCCAAAACGTGACTCCCACTTCCTAGACATGATTATACGTCGAAATACGTTGTTTCTTTGCCGAACCCGTTGTTGCTGCGTGTCTGTATGTAGTATTACTTGGATTTTATCAGAACAATTACACAACGACTGCTAAGCGAGGTGGAGTACTTGCAAAACATTTCCCAAAACTTCATGACGACCCTAGTTCGATTCGTGATTCGACCTTTCCTGATTTCGGTTTTCAAAGGTCTTCCAAATTATTTCCAGGCAAACGTCTCACTACATTCTATGGCAAATAACTTCCCTCTTTTCTGTCGATCTTAATCACAGGTTTTGTCTCGAATGACTTCATTGGTGAGATTTTTTAAGTTTGTCAAACTTATGTGTCCACCATCTAAATGGCTAGAGATGAACAACTGGTAACTAGGTTGGTAAGTAGTAGTAGTGTCCTAACATTTTATAAATAGCGAAGTCATAAAGGCAGATGATTGGTTTAGGTAGGATAGGAAACGACGAAATGATTGATCATGACATTAAGTTAGAAACCATCCCAGAATTCACCAAGAATTACTTCAGAAAATAATAGTAAACTGAAACCAAGATGACTGGACCGAGAATAGAACCTGATTCCTCCAAATAACGAGTCCATTGTTTCTCCACTGCATCATCACACTCGCATGCAGTTTGGTTGTCGGAACTAGACCTACCTTAATTTTTCCTGAATCGATTTGTTTTGTACGAAGAGCAAATAACTTCCGCCCTTCTACATAATATAGGGTAAATCTACCCTACTTCGTGATACTAAGACTTCTATCTTTGGTGATCATGATCTAATATTGCCGAAACTACACATGCTTGCTCTCTGCTGGTAGCCTAGTGAACGAAGTGTGTAAAGCCTTCTCAATGTTGTAAAGCACGCAATGTGGTTTATCAATATATTAAGGGGGAGTGCAAGACAATTTTATTGTATTTTCAGTTTTTGAGCCATAACATTTTTTTTTTCAAGTTGTATTATCAAGATTTTCTCTTCGACAAAGCATAGGATATATTCTTGGTTAAATGCTTCACGTAAAAAATAATGACAATTAATTAAATATTCCATTATATCATGTCCAGCAGTTTACCAAGAATATGTCCCATGCTTTGTCGAAGAAAAATTTTTGATAGTAAAATTTGAATAAATGTTATGACTCAAAAACTGAAAACACAAATAAATTGTCTAAACCCCCCCCCCCCCCGTAAGGTATATCGTGATTATATGATCAGTTTACCCTCCAATAACACAAAACAAATAGTTTTCACAACAATCCAGACAGAACTGACAAACAATCTGCATACCATCCCCTATATTATAAGAATGTTTGTCCGTACAAAATTTCTTGCTGACACTAATCATCGCTACGGTTATTCCTTGTACAACATTGTCATGTTTGACGAATATTAACTTTAAACCGTCTTTTTAATGACTTTCAAAAGATTTCGCGCAGCAGAGAAACGAAAGGATTGCAGTGAAGTTAAGCAGAATATTTAGAAAATTTGTACCGTATTTCAGTAATTTTAAAAATATGAAAATTTGTCTATATATTACAAAGACATCTTAAGTTGGTTAAGTTGTTCAAATTTCACATTCAACTTTTTAATTGTTCTGAATGGAGAGTTTCTTTACTGTAAGTACTGCTGGTCTTTGGAGTTGAGAAATTCTAAGGGTGACATAACATGACAACCATGTCTCATCCTAACCTCTAGGCAAAAGTCTCTGAACTGCCGTGCAGTCTTCTTGCCGATAGCTCGCTCTATTGGGCGTGAAGTAGTGGTACAATCATATTATGTTGTAGTATGAAACGTGTATTGTGACACCAATTATATTTTAAAGATACAATACCGCGATTTTCATACCCTAAATGACCACAAATACTGGTTGGATATGGACCTAGTGTTAGTAAAGTTTTCGACATTAAACAAAATTCATGAGATGTCATTTCCAGAACATTATATATATATATGTATATATATATATATATATATATATATATATATATATATATTTGAGGTATTGTTTACATATAAAAACGTCTCAAATTCGATACTATTTTGTTTTCCAGTAGTACTTACAGTAAAAAAAATCTCTTCTTTCAGAACAATTAAAAAGCTGAATGTGAAATTCGAACAACTTAACCAACTTAAGATGTCTTTGTAATATATAGATAAGTTTTCATATTTTTAAAATTACTGAAGTACGGTACAAATTTTCTAAATATTCTGCTTAACGGCAAACATTGTCCATTTAACTTATTTTCCAGTTCGAGGAAGCTTTTAATGATTGATAATAAAAATCTACTGCTCCAAATTCCATCAAGAAACAATACACACGCGTAATGAAACAACGTTATTATTTGTTTCGTTGTAAAAGCAAAACAGGCCACCATATTCCGGAAAGAGTATTGGGTCATTATTAAGGGAAACCAACAGTTTACGTCGCTTGTGTAAGGGACTGTGTATTAAAACCTCGAGAAAAATTGTTTCGAGCGAACATGGCAGACGACAAAAAGAAAGGTTAGTGTAAGAGGGTAATATCGTTTTCCGGTCCGTTTAATTTGAAGATTCCGTCCTTGGGAGCGAGGCAAGCGAAAGATTGTTTCCTCTCCATTTCATTGGCAGACACAGCTGTGTAATGAGAAAACTTCCTGGGCGAGCCGGTACGAATCATTACCGTGCCGTTGTTTGGCGGGAGACAATGGAAGGGTGTAGAGGCAGACATTGTAAGCGAGTGACAAGATACACGACGAGACGCGGCAGTAGGAAACAAAAACGCCCTGGAATTGAAATATTGTGTCGGACGACGACACGACGGCGCTGCCTTACCTCCTTCCATTTCGCCCGCCTTGAAGCGGAATTACAACTGAAAAATAACAAGATGGAAGCACGTATACAATAGCATTTCCACAGCGTAGAGATACAGGAAGGTACTAAGGAAAAATTCTAACCCGCACTTGCCAGACAGTATTCACTGTCGACCAACTGCTTTACGAATTTTAGAGAGAATAAACGAATGAAAACTGATATATCAGACAGTGTGTTGACCATTTTAGTGAAAAATAAAACACTGAGACTTATATTCGTTGATTAATTGTAAAATGAGGACCAAACTATGGCAAGCATCTAAGAACGTCAGATACACTCGTTATCGCTATAAACGCTCTGACTATACACTGTAAAAAACTTCCTCAAATGTTTAGGAAGATATTAACCTAAACGCAGTATGGGACAGTTACCATTCTTCCATCTTGTAAATATGTAAACTTTTACCGTTGTTACAATACAAGTCTGGTAACTTCAGTATACATTTAACTCTTTTATAACAATGTTTAGGATTGTTGCCATGGATGTCTGGGAAGCAACTCTATCATACCTACTTTCTAAGTGCTGCTATATGCACGTCGGGTAAATTTACAAACTATTTTTTAGAGTGTACGATCGTTATGTTCATAAGCATAATCTCGATCTATGTTCTAAAACTACAAACTTTTGAATACATTGCCAGATTAACAGGTTTTCATTTTAGTTCCAATAATAATTTGTCAACTATTTAATATTTAATAAACGGTATATTTTTATTTGTGTGGTTAAAATATTTCTTAGTGTAATCACGCGTTACGTATTTGACAACAGACAGAAGAGCATTTCATTCATATAAGTATCCGATGTGGATGAGCGTTCCTTAAATGTTAATAACATGTTTCCTACCAGTTCAGTACTGCACAGTACATGCCAGTAAAGTAACAACATAACTCGCATTGTAATAAAGACTGTGTTTAACACAGCGAACAAAAATCTAAATCTACTTGTTCGAGGCCCAAAAAAATTGTGTATTGTTTTAAATACTCAGTCAGAAAGGAGTACATTAGTATTGTGTGATGATAGTTTATGAAAAATTTGTCGTGAAGCGTTTTACAGTTAGTCCGTGAATATATTTCCTCTGAAAATAAAATTTATAATTAAAAAACCGCTAAAATGAAATATAAATCTATATGACATTTCATTGTTTTTATACCATTCAGAGTGCCGTTTCTTAGTATCCAGTGGGGTATATTTTACATTTTAAAAAATGAAATGGTTGAGTCGATTGTCGTGATATCATTACTCCAACACTAGACACAAACGAAAATACATTTTCGACTACTTTTTTTAAAGCTTTCAGCACGCAAACTAAACAAACTTTGTCTTGACGCCTGTCAAATTTAAAGTAGATGTAGTAGTAAAATATCAAAATTCGTAAAATCTTCACACTTTTACATTGCAAGAGTTCTTGCATAAGTGAGCACGAAACCGATAATTTTAGCGCGCTGCGGAAAGAAACATAACTGGAAGAAAGTTGAAACAAAACTCAGAATTGTTCATTGAACCGTGAACCGCCGATATCACCCGTGTGTCCATGGTTGCAGCCAGAGCGCAAAGTAAGCCTTCACCGCAGACAGCTACATTACAGATATATTATAGTCATTGACGAAGCTGTATTTACAGGCTTCCACATAGTTCACGCGAGCGCAAGTGATGACGAGTATTTCATCTGCGGGACTTCACTTGAGTAACGTTCCGTGCTCAGTAAGTAGTGCCGTACATAGTAAAACATTGTATTCTTACATGACAAAGGTTGTTAATAATGTCAGAATATTTATCAGTCTAGGCACTACAGCAAAAATGTCGCAGGTGGTTAAAGTGGTCTAAATTTTCCAAATACATGGGGACTAAAGGGATATATATGTATTTTTTTTTTACAGCAGAGTCTTTGATGTGACGGCCAGTCACATTTAACCAATATACTTTGCACCTTTTCAAAAAACAATATCTTGGAATCTGGTTCCCGAAGTACTTTTTGTAAAACTAAAAACCAATTGTAAAATATACATAAATGTATTTGTAAATGTACAGTTATTATTTGTAAATATAAAAAAGTGTAAATATGCAAACATACTTGTTTATTTACAAGCATTTCCCGTAAGCTGTACAGTATTTTTGTAAGCTTACAAAATATTTTCGGGTAACTAGTTTGCAAAGGATTTTGTTTTGTAAAAGTACAAAGTTGTTTTCTTCATCTCATAAATAGCGGCCAATCGTGAAAGTAACCCGCATCACTTCGAAATACTGTATAACTTCTTCTTAAATATAAACTTTATGCTGATTGAAAACTAGGCGTTTTATAATACCAATATGAAAAAATCGTAATAAATAAAATACCAATGCAAAATTGTTTTGCTCTCTCCCTAAGTAGGCCCTAAATACTTCGCCGAAGTGACGGGTTCCTGGTACACCATCTCCATCGCCAAAATTTATTTCATTTGCTTCCTGTGCAAGAATTCACTCTAAAAGAATGAATCGCTTAGGCAAAACGTTACTTATAAAGTTAGAAAAACCTCTAAGGTACGACGATACTATATTATACTATATATTATTTTCCAAAGAGTAGGAATTTTCAGTTCCCCCCTCCTCGTTTTACTTGATGTCCTGCACTTTCTTAAATGAACTCGTGGTACTTCCAGACTTCTAGAAATGTGGAGGAACGTGTGGTGCATTTGGCGCAGCGGCTAATGCGTTAACCTCCCACCATGATGATAAGGATTCGATTCCGGCAGGATCTTTTCATGTTGGAATCGTGTTGGACGAAGCCGTTGCTCGGCGGACTTTCTCTAAGATCCTTAGTTTATCACGCTTATTTGTTCCGACACTGCACTATACATACCTAATATCAGCCCTCGCCAATGTTGAAAACATTGCTGTTCGGCGCTAAACATAATTTCACCAATGCTAACAACGGCAATATATCTACGAAATTCGTGCTGTTATTTGAAGAGAGGCTAGAAGTGTCTTAGTACAGTCATGAGAGAAGTCTGTGATTACATTAGCCATTGATAGCGTGATCTTAGTATTATTGGCAAGTAGTCTGGATTTTGCCAAAACAGATTTACGCCCCAACTTGTTTCAATGTAATGCGTGCACATCTGCAACTCTGAATCATGGTTATTTTTTGCAGCGTATCTTAGTTCACAGACGTTTAATTGACTGTCTCAATAGAATAGGAATGTTGCGACAAAACACTTCTGTGGTTTCCTCAGGGAGAACCCTAAGTCGCGTTACAATCGAAAACATTGCTTCAGTGACCATGAAGCAGAGCTGCCGGAGAGTTCCGGAGACATTAAAACAAGTTTCTCCAATACTTTTTCGCAAAAATCAACCAGAGTACATCTCCAGGGCAGCAAACCACATTATGTTGGCAAACTTCATAAGTCACAATGAGCGCCCAGTTGCTCTGACTATTATTTTTGTTCAGAAAACCATGCAAGTTTTTTCAAGTTCCTAGCCATAGTCTATTTGACTCTCTTTGGAAGTCTTTGAGCTAACAACAGCGTTATTATGTATGGAGAACTCGCGCAATCTGACCAGTACAACGACAAATGGATAACAGTAATATTAAGGTTATGAACAGAAACAGCGATTTATACTGTCCGAGTACTTGCAAGGGTTCAACTTACTACGGAAAATATTTACACCATAACAGAGTAATACCTTTAAAGAATCTCATTTTATTGACAGATCGTCCAAAATTTATTCTTATCTGATATCGTAAAACCACATTTATGCTACATCCTGTGTATTGAACATTATGGATGGAACGATTTAGACTTTAAAATTACAACATAATTTGATAAATCATTGTATGTAGTCAAAAAGAGTGTTGAGACAAATGTCTAAACAAGTAATGTACGACTGGAATTATTAAGTTAGCAGTTTTCACAGAGGTACTATACCAGGCAGCAACATAATTCGACGGTTGGCTGTTACGGCTTGTTAAGACTGCGATCTACAGCAATTTTCATCGTCATATTTTTATTTTTATACTTGTACCAGATACTACTTTTTTGTTATTTCAGACTTAAATTGTAACTAAATTTTTTTAATGAAATTTATTTCTCTCACATAGTTTTTGCGTGATGACTCAATTATACCAAAATTTGCACGTTACTGTTTTATGTACTAAAACTAACCGGCGTACGAAACTGAAAAAAAAAAAAAAAAAAAAAAATACAGAGAATAACGATGCTGCAGACTACGATGCCTTCTGTATAACAATTTTGTTTATTTAAAAAATGCTTTAATTTTTTAAATTTTCATTTTAAATTGCAGAATTATTTTAAATTTAAAAGTTGTTTATTTTTTGATTTTATATAGGATATGTAGTAGCGTACAGCATCTTTATTCACTGTTATTTTTTCACAATTTAGGTCTAAACTAGGAAAAAATAATGTATAGTACAAATATAAAGACAGAAATGTGACGATAAAAATTGTTGTAGTTCGTGCCCTTTAAGTGTGTGTATACATCTCAAACAATCACATAATTGGTCAGGACTAATTTTGTTATTATTGTGTGCTTAAAACTTACTAAAAGAATTTCGTAAACGTTGTTTTCCGTTTGTATTCAAAGGAAATACTGCCTTAAAAATCATCGTTATTTATATATATGTTTTTTTTTCAATATATCAAAATCTACTTTATATTAAGCAACTTACCTTGAACAATGTTAAAAGGTTAAAGACCTTTATCATTAGATGAACCTCATTTAGGTAACTGTATTTTAATTTATTGTCGAGTATCATGACAACATAGGGCTTACTCCCACCATATTGACTTCACAAACAAATCCAAAATACTTTATCGCTTAGTTTTAAAACTTGTTGTTGCCTCTTACTCGTACATAGCTTGAGAACTTAGAAAAGTATCACATTATGAGATTATAATCAGGATTGGTTTGCTTCAATAGGCTACCAATCTTACACTAATTAAAACAGTCCTTGTATTACATAATCAAGCAAATAAATTAAGAAAAATATTACATATTTTATTTATTTAAATGTGAGAGCTATTAAGGCTGTTATTTAAATAGTAAGAGATGAGGTAACAGTGCACTAATGGTTATTTGTAAGTATTCAGAGTCTGAAAAATAACTACCTAATGTATTTTTATCCAGAAGTTATATCAACATAGACTGTTGATATACTGTAAATATAAGATATTGATTATATGAACCTGAGTAAGAATTATTTTAAGAAAGTTAACTGGTTCAAACAGACGGGTGGATTTATAGTATAAGTTGGATTTTCAAATTTTTATTTTAAATTTTAATGTGCAAGTCAACGCTACGTTGAATATTTAGGTAATATTATGGTGCGTATGAAAATGTATTCACCTCACTACTTTTCCAGTGTCCCGTCATATGCCAGCAAGCCGAGAATGTTATAATTGACAACTGCACGTTTCTATTAATTTTATTTCTGATTCGAAATACAGAATTTAAGAAAGCCAACATTTCAAAATGTTATGACTCCGCGTCTCATAAATATTTTTAGCAAGCATCGACGTTGTTTCCCGGCGTAGTCTGTTAGTCTGGCTAAATATATGTAACTCAGAGCCCGGCATACGAAAGTCACAATATATCAATTTTACAGGAGAGCCGATAAACTTAAGATAATGATATTATACCCTGTCACTCGGCTTGTATTTGATAATCCCTCTAAAATGGATTGTTGCTTGCATTAAAAAATGACATACTTGATAACATTGTTAGTTTATTTTAGTACACCTATTAAATGGAATTATGTGTTTCTTCTTAAAATATACGTTATGACTTACGTTCTTCTGACCCTGTAGCTATATTATATTATATGTTATATTACATTATATTAAATTATATTATATTGTATTATATTGTATTTTATTATACTATATTATATTATACAATATTATATTATATGAGAATTTTTAATAGATTAACAATGTTATGATTTTATACAAAATTAAATTCTACATGCATTACTCTAATAACTTGAAAATCGTAATTTTTGTATTTAACGTTCGTCTACTCTAAGGTACAGATACATGGATGACAGCACAGACCGTGCAATTGATAGACGCGTCATGTAATTGAAGACGTGGAGCTAGCCGGTGAGTTATACGCAACAAAGGACAAACTGCTCACCTGCGGCGTGTGATTGATGCAGCCTCATGGCGACAAGGATGCAGCCCGCCAGCTTCTGGTTATCTGCGACTGTCTCATTGCCTGCTGCTCCTCTGCGCCTGGACACACCACACACATCACTCGATTACAAACTAGATATAGGGAGAGGAAAAAGAAGAAAGAGTAGAAGAATCCATAGTTTCGCTTCATTGACGAACTCATTGCTATGGTTGGAAGGTGGTTTGACCCATTTCCCACATTGCCACAGCCTGTAGAAGCCACTTAAGCGTATTATCCATATTATCTTTACTTTCATAACGGTCTTGGTTGCTTCAAATTAAAATTGCAATATATTCTAATTTGTCGGTTAATGACTAAAAAATATTACAAACAGAACACAGCTACTAAACAAAAAGTTTCTAGTAAAGTAAAAAATAATTGTTCATTAATATAATTACATTACTTATGTTATTCTGCTCTGGAGTTCAATTGCATTTTCCCAAAAAAATTCTTATTTTTACGCAAACAGTTTTCTGAGATTTTAATATGCCATTTGTCCTATGCTTTCACAATCAGGTAAACAAAGGACAAATTGCGTTAAAAGGTTACAATAGGCAAATATCCTAAAAGACCCGAAAATCACAGCCGTGTGCTAGTCCTATTCTGATTGGTCGAGACGTCTCTGTGTAAAGACGCGCTGTCTATTACATTGAAGCAATGCTGCAAATGTGCACGCACGGCAAAAAACAAGTTGGGACTAAAAACCTTCCCGCGAAAATCAAGTGTTCCTTAGTATATATGGAAAGAAGACATTATTGGAAAAATCACTTAAAATGTATTTCGCTACAATCCACTACACAGGTTGTAGAATAAAATCACGGTGTCTTGGAACTCGCTGAGCCTATCATATTATTTTTAAAGTACGGGAGAGAAAGCAGAAAGTGAACTCGCTTGAAACAAAATGTCTTAGCATTGTGCTGACGAGATTTTACACTCTAGCCATCATCTCTACACATGGTCATTGCGGAACCACGTGTCTCCGACTTGAGGTTAGAATCCAAAGATGCTCAAGAGTTAAAAACATTCAAACTCTGACCATGAAGCAGAGCTGCTCGTAAGGAATTCTACAAGCTGGTGCAAAAATATTTACACGAAAATCAAGAGTCCATGGTTATAATAAGGTTAATTCTACTACAGGTTAGAAAGATAATACGTTTTCTAATGGGAGAGCTTGGCACAGGGAATATTTCTGCCACTAGTTTCGTTTCGATCGCTAAGAGACCAGAAAAATACGACACTGTAGTAAAATAATATTTAATTAAACTTTGAAATTATATTAGTAATTTAATTTAATTTTAAAATAAAAAGAAACCGATTTGGTGTTTTAAATTATCAACTTCATGTAACTTAAAATTCAGGAAAGTTCTGTGATTGGTCAGTTTGGTGCACTAGCGATACCAGCGCTCAAGTGACAGAAATTTTCCCTGTGCCAAACTTATACCATTGATCTTTCTAACCTGTAGTAGAATTAACATTAGTTTTAAGTAAAGGGCCCCTGTTTTTGATGAAAATGTTATTGTACCAGTTTGTTTTACTGCCTTATTTACACATCTGCAGCTCTGACTCATGGTAAATGGCTGTTTTTAACTGCTACAAACCACAGACGTGCAATATTGATGTAATCTTGTTCAGATTGGTAGTCACGTCAAGAGAAACCTTGGTTCAACAAAGACACGCTGCAAATGACAATGAAGCAAAACTACGGAGATGCACGGAAGGTACTGAAATAAGTTGGTTCAGAATTTTTTTTTCTCGTGAGAATCAGAGGTTTATAATGCAACACAGTTTATTGTTCTCACAAGTTGTTTCCCGAGAGATGGCATGCCGCAATAGGTCGCCCTGGCATGACCGATGGAACATGTAATCTGCGCCTCGTGTCTGGAGCTGCTCGCTCGTCTGGCCGGGTGCCCTCCTCAGTCGCCGGGACCACAATGTAATATTCATCGTCCCAGCAGACGTGAGGCGGAGGAGAGGACGGCCCCTGTGGCCCTCGCACAATCACAACACCAGCGGACGAGTTTCCTATGGAGCGCGCCACGAATTCAAATGCAGGAGCCGGTCCGAGAGTCCTTCATGCCCGGGTTGTTTGCAGAGGACGAGGTCCTTCCTTCGTCCTGTACCTCCCTAGTTCTTACCTGCTCCTGCTCCTACTCCAGATACAACACTCTCCTGCTCTGACTAGCATGTACTGTGTAATCACAACTCAGGTATTTCCATAAAATCTGAAGTTAAACAAATGCCTCACTTATTTGCAGCACGGGAAAAAATAATTTGTAGCAGCTACAAAATATTTTGTTAGAGATATGTTTTTTTTTTTTTTTTGCTCACCACAAAACCATGTTACTGTCACCACTAAAAAAAATTGTGCTCAACACAAAGTAGTTTAGTGTGTTCCACAAAGTAGGCACAGAATATTAATTTTATGTACAAAAAGGATTCCTGTTCATTTAATTTTCTCTTGTTGGTAATGCGTTGAGTGTGATAGATATTTTTATTTCTGACGACTACTCCGTGTCGAATGAAATTTTCTAAAAAACTGTCAATTCTTCTTATGTACCTCAAGTTATTTTTCAGATAACCGTAATATTTTTCCTGCCTAATTACTTTGAATAACGAGGTCCTGCATAAGTTGACTATATTTTCTGGACGTAGTTAAATGTTATTTTATCAGACATAAATATGTAATTGATGAAAGGAACCACGAACGATAATCGCGAATTTTGAGTGGATAGTATACTGTATCACATCATGGATCTGAAGGAACACAAGGAAATATGTTTTTTACTACCCTCTTCAGCAAACGTTTGCCTGTTTAATATGGAACAGATTTCATATGTCTAGTTCCTGAAAGTGTGTTGTAAGCGTAGACCCATCTCATTTAACTTTTTTACCTTTTAATTTATGATCCATGATACCCTTACAGAAAATTCGGTAGTTAGTATCTAGCATGAGTATCGTAATGTTTGTTTAAACATATGACTACTAATACTAATGCTAAGCAACTACTTATTTACTAGATGTTTACTGTAGTTAGTTCACGGCTACATTACATAGTATTAATTTTAGTAGAACAGTGGGTGCCAGGAAGAATTACATGCAATAAAATTTTAAATATTACTGACTAACGTGGACTTCAGATTTAATTATACAATTTTATGTGATCAAATGATTTAAAATACAATGTGCACCAGCAAGCCTTACTGTAATAATTGTCATGTAACGTTTCTTCCAAACTAAATTCGACCTTTTCCCGGCTAGTTCAGTATAATGTTGAAAGTATTAAAACGGTAGTGAGACTGTTTCAGGGTACACTATGGGTATTGTCTAACTACAGGTCTCCTAGTTACACACGTAAGTTCCAAACTTGTTAGGGCCATAGAAGCGTTAATAATTGTATAATTCACCTATCGCAAGTATAATGTTCTCACCAGCCTTCTCGTATCGTCCACGGCTATATCCACAACACCCTTCCTCGTGCACGACAACACTCACTTGACTCCACTACCAATCTCTTAAAAAATACTGCATAGAACAAATATTATGATAAAACCTCAGAACAAACATACACATAGTAGGGCTTGCGGTGCTAAGAGAATAAATAAATTAATAAAATACGTCACGCACTCTGACACATGGAGTATACAACAAAGTAATTACATTAACTGAAAACACTGCTGGGTTTCAAATTACATAAACTCATTTGGCATGTAACATTAACGTTCAATAGTTCGTTATATGACAGTGTAGAGGGAGAATTGCGCCCAGCCCATTAGATATGAATCCGATCTAATTGCTAGACTGCAAAAGGAAGTCACAGAGAGAAAAATCATGAAAATCTTTGCTCCCAAAAATATTTCCAGAACCCTGTGTTATGTTCTTCTAATATTATTGAACTATCGTTATTTGACACGGATAAGTTATTTACAGGCAAATCAAAACCTTTAGTAGTGACCATGGTCTTTAAGTAATACATTTCTGGACATTTATCCTATCTACCACTGCTATTGAGTTGCTCTCTTGAAGACTGACAATTCCGCTATTATAATGTTGTTTTAATATTGCAATATATTGTCACTAATATTGTTCTTAGTGGGCTGTAACACAAAATTGCTGGGTAATTGAAGTCTCATTTGCCAGAACGTTAAAATACCAGCCCTGTACCAGTGGCGGCAGTTAGTCGTGTGAGAACCATTTTTAAACTCTTTTGTCCAAACCTGTTTTTCTAAGGCTGAGATAGTAACGCACAAGGATTCACATGGTCAGACGTTGGACTCGAGAATTCGACACTGGAACCTTATAAGCAGTCAAACATCAGTTTTCTGATTTATGAATAATTATGTTTAACAGTGAGGGCCAGATGTCAGCTCAAAAATGTATTACTTTGTACGAATAAAATATAGTAGTTACTAGTTAGTATTGAGTGAATGCCTGTATTGGTTTTAACGTGCAGAAGCGTTCGGTGTATAAAACTTATTAATTACTTTGTACAGCTTCAGATACAATAGCAGAACTTGCATACGATTCCTTATGACGTCAGAAATTCTATTAGCACGCGTTCTGTGCTCTAACGAAGTTCAGTCTTTAGAAATGAAACCAAAACAAGAATTACTGTTAAAAAATTCGTAAATTCTAAATTATAACACTATTTTCCTTGTTAACGGTCTACTACTTAGTCAGCTTAGCAGCTCAGTGCAGAACGAACAACATTCAAGAATACTACTCTTGTGTTCATAAAAGCCGTTAGTCTGTTTCTTCTACGGACTAGGGCCTACATTGCGTGTAAACGAGAACGTACATTTACGGGAGAAGTCTCCAAGCTGTTCGCGGCGGGAGTTTCGGGAGAGGCAATTTATCCTGCGCGCATTTTCAGCGAGTCTAGCGATCCGCCTTATCTCTTCGTCCCTACGATGAAGAGGCGTCATTTCGAGTGAAAGACCTTACTGCCTCGCTGGGGTTATAAGACTCCTCGACTATCGTGGCCTTGCTTCAAGGAGCTTCTTCTTCCTTGATGCAGGAGTCTGCTGACATACAATCTTTGAGAACGCAAGAAACGGTGGACTATCAGCAGTGGCGTAGTCAAGATTTGTGTATGTGGTGGAGAGGGAGTTAACCTAAATGAACACAAACCACACTTTTAATGCGGGACGTCTGGGAATCCATTCCTCGCAAAAAAATTTGGATTTCAAGGTGCAGAGTACTGCGATTTTAGCCGTTTTCGTAACGAATCGTTGTATATTCTACTGGTAATAATATATTTTAATTACTTACTACAATTTAATTTTTAAAATATTTTTGCTAACCCCCCTAACCCTCATTGATTTTGCCCCGGAGTCATAGTGACCTGTACGTTAAACTGGTCTTTGTAAAGTTGAGTCTAAGACGATTTTTGTAATGTGAAATTTATAGAAATGCACTCCTGCAATTTACTTGGCATGTTATGCTGTAACAAAAACGCGCCTTCGTATTAAAACAAATTTTCTAAACTTCAAATTTGTATTTTAGTCAGTAATTTTGTTGGTTATTTGTCTTTGTGAGCACATAGGTGCGCCTTTATATGCTATTAACTTATTTGATGGTCTTTGTTTTAGCTTTAGCGACAGTCGGCTCGATGCTCTTTTGTCAGTCTTTAAAATTTTCCTCCCTTATTATTTTCAGCACACTTCGTCATTGATTATTCATTACTAATTGCACGTTGCTGTAGTATTCTTATCTGCTTCTGATACGAAACAGTGACCTTACAAAAAAAAGTTCATAGAAAGAAGACTGTGAGTAATAAACCGACCGAAGACACTTTCGTTCTAATACCAAATTGTTATAAATCGAAAATTATGAAATATTTGTAGATAACAAATGCAACATAGAAAACTATATTCGTGTTGTTATGAACAATAGCGCAAATTGTACCTGACACGAATATTATGGATTTGATTCAGTAAGTACTGAAAATATGTGAGGAAGTCAGGCTAGCAGGTGTTTGGTTTCGTATTAACTTTGAATAATATTAATCGAACAGTTGCCTATCGTCTTACGGAGACAGAGAATATTTTTTTATTCTATAGTAGCTAATTTGTCTGAGTTGTAGATTTCCGAGGGGATCACTTTACATATTGGCCCGATTAGCACTCCTACAGTCAAAATACAAGTTTTTATGACACTGAAGACAAGCTTACCCCCTTCCCCCACAGTAAAATGTGCCCGAACAGTTACGCATCGGACAAATAAATGAGCCCGAACACTTTATTCTTTGTATTTAAAATGATTTGGGTGCACTTAGTAAACGAGGAAGAAGGAGATTCGGCCTTGGTTTACAGAACTACAACACTTTATTATAATTGCAGTAGGCCCTACCCATCAAAGGATTAATACATTATTTCAATTAATATTTAAGACTAACTTAGTAAAACATTTTACACAATTTTAAGTAATATTTTTAATTTGCGAACTTTATTTTTCTTTGAGGTTCTTTTTATGAGACCAGCTGTTTTGCTTATCGGCAAATTAAAGTTAATAACTTAAAATGGTAAAATTGAATAAAAAATTTAAACGCCAGTGTATAGTTAGACTTCAGAGCTGTTTCTTAATATAATGCCGCATGCTGAACTGCTACTTTCGAATGCAAATTATTGTGCATAGGTTACGCGATATGAAACGAAACAAGCCGAACCTCCGCAGGCGGAAAATGGCACGGCGTGTAGAGGCCGGAAACTAAGGCCATTAGCAGGGCAGAGGCGATCGATAGCCAAGGTCATTGTGAGGTGGCCTCGACACCAGACAAGTTAGGAAGGTGTTGGGGTGAGAGGAGACGGCAGTTATCGTATGAACAGGAGTGAAAAGAACCGGCAGACTTGAGCGGTATCTTCAACACCCCTCAACCCCTCCTCCTGCAGCAACCAGCTACCAATATGGGGCGCCAATCCCCACGGCGAGGGCTGCCGCAGGAGGTTATGAGCCAGCAGGGGCTTATCTTCAACCAGCACTCAGCCACACGTTTCCCCCTGGCTAGCTAGGCTACCAGACGGGCGACACACACCGACCGTCTTCGTGTAGGTAGTCCGTAATATAGTGAGTAGCCTACATTTGAAGTCCCCATCGTGTCTACAACAATAATTAAGGGCTTGTATATATCAACGTTTGTATCTTAATGTTTCTATTGCAATACGCCAAACGGATTTTTAGAATTTTGCACCCGAAAAATTACATATTTTGCTGTCAAAATAAGCCAAAATGAAGCAAAATATTTTTTTTGCTCGCAATAATACGCTCTGGCAAAATTGTGTATCGTATGACTGTACACATCCTCAAATTATTTCAAAGCATTTGGTTAAAAAATATTCAAGAAAGATTATGGTCATAAGGGCTTGTTCATTAGTTTTTTTTTTTCAGACTAGTGCAATAATTCAAGTATTTTTTTTTTACCAAAAACTTTGAAAAAAATTTGAGGCAATGTGCAGTCACACGACGCACAATACTGTGGATTCGTTAGCATATATATATATATATATATATATTGTTCTTCATTATAGCTTATTTTCACGGCAAAAAAAAAACGTGGTCGTTTGGGTGACGAAATCTAAAAAACCGTTCAGTACATTGCTACAAAAAATTCAGCTACAAATTATGACATATTAGTGTCAAAACTCTGGAGCGAAATTTTGATATGAGTATTAGGTAGCAATACAAATATATTTTCGAAATCACCGCAAAAGTAAGGAACAAGCCCTTAAAAACTAATTTTTACTGTGACCTCAGAAGTAAACTTTTCAGTTCGGTGCAATTCATTTATGTTGCTTACAGGAAAGTATAAACAGTATGAAAGGAAAAAATAACTAGGATTTCTAAAGTTCCTCATTTTATCCCGAACCGCCTACATGAAGGACGAAGCAAACGCCTTCTAGCAGTTCTCAGTAGTAATCTCAGTTGTAAATACTTGCGAGTAAACGTCTTACAGCACTGGTTTCTCTGCATCTACTCTAACGGCGCTATTACCGTTACGAATCTCGTAAATGCATGCACAGTATATTCGAACTTTTAAATTAAAACCGCCACTAAAAACACACACGATACACGCAACTTAAGAATTCAAGTTCCGTTCAGCATACTGTAATGAACGACGACGACGCACGTAAAGAGAAACAATAAATAACGTATTTTCTTAATGTGTGAAACAGAGAAAAAATGATGTTTCTATTTCCAGATACTCAGGCTGGCGATCATAAAACAAAACAACTTACATTACTATTGACTTCACATAATTTAGCAATGATATTCATAAACAGTCACTTCTAATAGTTTTGAATGTGTTTATCACAAACCCATATTCATTACACAACGGAAAAACAGACTGAATGACGCAATTCGCTTCAAGCGAAGCCGCGAAAACCTAACTCTGATGCCATGTGTCAGTGAAATTTTAAACTACCTCTGTGGCGCGAAGCGTTAGCGGCATGTTCCAAAGATAACCGACTCGGTTGCGTCGCTTTGTGGTGGCGCTAATTAAATAAAATTATACAGTCAGTAGGTATGTCAGTAAGAACTTAAATAAATATTTTAAAGTATAGTAAATACAGAGAGGTCGTTTACATTTGATGTTGTTTCACAAATGCTGTATTCAAATAAGAAAATACACGGAACTACATGCAATTATTCGCTGCCAACCATACAAACAATAATGTTACTGTTGTTAATGTTGACTTATATGCAGTAACGGCTAGTGATTTTTTTTTCAAAGGTTAAATATTTAGTGCTAACTTTATTCCGAATTACCTACATTTTGGTATGTGCCATCTGGTGCGCATAAAATACACTTCAGTTAAGAGACAGCAATGAAATCAATCAAAGGAAAACGCAGTAAGATTTTCAGTATTTCAGGTACCCTATTACAGAAACAAAAGTGAACTACCTAAATAGCAGCTTTTTAAAAGCATGTTTAGGAAAGTGTTATCCTCAGAAATAAAACATAACATAGTCACTACACTGTAAAGAAAATTTTTAAAATTTACAAAGATTATATTTGTAAAATCATTATTTTGTGAAGTTACAAAGTATAAACTTTGTATACTACAAGAAATTCTTTGTGCTTATATACCTACAGTTCCTGCACTGTAATTTTTTTTTTGGTCAAGTATGGCAAGGCACTTCTTAGTAGTTGTACAAACTGTTGTAAATTTTAAAAAAGGTTCCTTGTAAAATTATTAGTTTATAATGTTAACAGGATTTTGTTTGCAAAAATAAAACTTAGAAAAAATGTGCAGTTTACCAAAATCGTAGACTTGCCGGAAATTACTTATACAAAGATCACAACCTCTGGAAGGCACTTTTCTGGAATAAAGTGAACGTTTATATTAATTGCGTGCTTTAAAATAATTAATTATTACTGAGCTATACATTAAATGTATACAAATAAATAAAGACTAAGCTATACAGAAGTCACAGTGGTCTAGGTGAAGTCCGACCGCTTGGCTCAGTGGTTAGCACTCCTGGCTGCTGAGTCAAGGGTCCCGGGTCCGATTCCCGGCCGGGCAGGTGACATTTACAGTCACTTCCTCGGGTTCAGGACTGAGTGTTTGTGTTCGTCTTGTCTGTGTGCCAGAAGTCAACATATATTTACAACAACTACACAAAAACAAAGTGACTGGGGATTACATGAATTAGCCAACTTAAAGTTCATTGATGTGAATTTCTGCTGTACGACGTTCCTAACATACACGGTTCTCCAGTATGTAGTTTTAAATTGTGTTTTTCTGTCGTACTATCGTTAAAGCATTTGTAGCTCGTCTGTATATTGGTTCTAACATATATTGGTTCTAACATAAACATTTCTATTGTATGACGTTTCTTGCGTACCTAGCTCGGCAGTATGGAGTTATAAGTTGTGTGTTTCTATCTAATGTTTCTTTATTCAAACATCTGTAATTTTTGTTGTATAGTAATTCAACTAACATGTAAAATTATGTTGTACGACGTTTATAACTTCATGGTTCTAAAATATGTGTTTATAATTTTTTTGTTGGACGATATTTCTAACATGTGTTGTTCTGTTGCTCGATGGTTGTAATATGTGAATTTCTGGTGTATGAACCGTTTTTTTGGATAAACGCGTTTGCGAGCGAATAATGCCGTGTTGCAGAAAAACGCAACAATACAAATAAAGCAAAAAAGAAAATTAAGTATTAACTGTTGTCTACAAACATTTTACGTGCAGAGAAATCCAGTAAGGAACATATTCGTATTCTGAAAGACGATACGAACACAAATAAAAATAAAACACGAAAAAAACTAATCAATTCCGGGACGGAATAAAGTTGTATGTAGAAAGACAACACCGAAGGACAAAATATATACAACAACATGAAAAACAAAATAAGGTGTATTAAAATGGCAACAGAATGGACAGTGCCAACAGTGACAACACAGATAAACAATGAAGTGGTCACAGTTAATATTGTATTTAAACATATGTACATAGACAGTATCGTTTATATCAGTTGTAAACGTTGAGATGTTGTTTTCAGTGATTCTATTAAAAATGTTCTGTGTACGTGCTATGTTACTCATCCGATTTTTCAAAATACACAATAATTACTAACGGTGTAACGGAGATGTGCCATCAGCTGCGTGTATTGCGGGTGGAAAACCTACAAGGGGAGATGTATCGCAGCAGCTGGGATAAAAACATCGTGTGTAGGATGAGTCAGGTGGGACCATCCACGACCGGTATTTCTCTCCTCGTCCTCTTCTTTCACCACTGGAATTTTCACTTCCACACTCGCCCTTGGTCGAGCAATCGAATGTGTCTGTGATGCGGGAGGAAAGAGATGCGAGACATAAGAAAGGGATTGCTGGTGACATTGGGTACCTACGCCTCTGCGATAGAAAAAATTTGTAATACGTCGATGAACTTAGTACCTCAGTGTAATGAAGCCTGTAACGAGGCATTCATATTAAGTGGGTGGTTCACCTCAGTTTTCAACGTATTTCTTTTTTTATTTTTGTAGCAGATAACTTTTTTTTTATTTAAGACGTAAATTGTGATTAAATCTTCCACTTAGGAAATTTTTATATCATTCATAGTTTTTGCGTAATGAGTCGTAAACGTCAAAATTTGTACATTACGGTTTTATGCACGCCACTAAAACCAACTGACATAGTCTACCGAAACAATTCATAGTGTATAACAATATTGTACGCTGTGATTTGACATATATGAAAACCAAAGAAATATATTTATGTATTTTTAAAAAAACTGTTGCATTTTTTAAATTATTATTCCAAAATTCGGCATTTTTTTATTAAATACAATTTTTTTTATATGGGTCAAATCACAGCCTACAAAGTTATTATAATCTGTGAATTATTTCGGTTTGGCCTGTCAGTTGGTTTTAGTGGCGTGCATAAAACCGTAAAGTGCAAATTTTGACGTTTATGACTCATTACGCAAAAACTATTTGAGCTAGACAAATTTCCTAAGAGGAAGATTTAATCGAAATTTATGTCTAAAATAAGAAATATATATCTGGTACAAATATACAATATGTTGGAAACTGAGGTGAACCGCAATCGGATCAATAAAAAAAACTCATCTTCGAGTACTTCTTGAATTGTTCTAACATATATTGTACTATTGTAAGTCTAAGGTGTTTGAATTTCCAGTACTTTTCTCGGGTTTTTAACTACGATTTCCGACATTCTGTCGCGTTACCTTATAATCGTTAAAATGGTTCAGATGCTACTGCAGAGAAGAAGAAAGACTAGCCTCAGTTTTGTTGTGCTTAAAAACCTCGAATTAAAAATAAATGTAAGCGAAAAGCTTTAAGTTTATACGAAAACATGAGTACATTTTATCAATTTCCTTTAAATTTATTTTATGATTTCTCGACTTTCAATTTAGCTATAAAACCGAACTCTTTTCATTTATTTTTCCTTCAGTATTTCAATAACGTCAGTCGAGTGACTCGTCGAGAATTTTTTCTCTATAAATATGTACCGAATGTTTTATAAAATTATTAAGTATTTATACTCTCTGATCTTGTAAACACATGTTCATCGTGGCAGCATTATCTTATAAAATAATTGCTGAAGTAAGCATGCTTCTTACCAACGAAATGAAAAAAATTCGAGGAAAGGAAATTCCCTTTCCTTTTTCTCCCTGACAGAGAAGGTTGTAATATGATTCCAATCAAGTTTCCTTTTTATCTTTTAAAATAGTATGAAACGATGTTTCCATGCACCAGGTCGCCGACACGGTATAGAAAGAGTGGATTTCATCAGGAAATACGAAACCTATGAAGCCTGAAGATGACAATATCGTAGTTCAACTTACCGATCAGAAAGGAGTATACAACCCGATGTAAGAAATTGTTCGCATCGATTAATTAAATGTTACTTGAAACTAATGAACATGTATACACTAATCCAGCAGCATTTCAGTTACTGTTAATCACCTGCGAGTTTAAATTTTGTAGGAACAATAAGCATATATCCAATCACAAAATAATTAAACAGCTTACTGAGCCTACCATACTAAACAATCTTTTGTGAAAATTTGTGGTTCCAACAGAAAATTAATCTCGTGTTGCCTGAACGGCGTCCAGATAATGTCTTAATAAAGATGACGTACGCATGTTATAGCCATGGCTATTGGTGGAACGATACAGGAGTTGATGCGTTGCAGCGCCATCTTTAATTATAGCACAAATGGACATCGCTAAAATATTCTCTGTTTCAAATATATTTGTATAAGAATTTTCAAGGTGAACAGTACAGAAGTTGATGCGCTGCAGTGCCACCTAGTGGCGAGTTGGTGAGTTAGAGTGAAGTGGACAGCGTCAAAGTCTTCTTCATATAAAATACATATGTGCCAAGTTTCATTGTGATCCGCCAAACGTTGTCGGAGTTTATCAATCTGATTCAAACAAGCATGTATAAATAAATGCATACACATTTACATACCAATTATGTATACATATATTTCTTTATATACAGGAAGTGCTTGAATTCGACCGACAAACTGTGTGGGGCGACTCCTTATGCAAAACAAGGTAGGGTTTACATTTAACAGTATAACCAAAAAGTATATTAAGGGTGTTACGACCACATGAAAATGGATACCGTATGTAAAATCGATTTTAATCAACCCATCGAAAACCGCTGGAGGTATCGCAACAAGCATACGGATACGTGTGGGAGGATACAAGTACCTATTTTCTGACATGATATTGGTACGAATCAATCCCCTTTGTAGGAAAATGGGATATGCGAGATTGCGATCGTATGGCATTTCGTACCCGCAACGTTATCTCGTGGATTGATGCATGTTTATGAAAGAACACGTGTTAAACAACGAAAAAGGTCGCCTTGGTAAAACACCCTCCGGCCAACCGTTTCCCCAAAAACAATGACCGACATATCTGCGGGTAGAGTGGAGTAGCTTTCCCCAACGCCTGTGTGGTTATGCAACTAATCAGGCACTACTACCACAGGGGTGACGGTGGTCAGACGGCCACATCTCTTTACTCCAATGTAGGCAAAGTAAAATAGTTTTATGATTAATTAAAGTTTGTTTGCGATTTATGGTTATTTTAAGAAGTGGCACAGATATATTAACACTCTATTAAATTTCTTTTCTCTTCGATGACGTTGGTGGAAAATTATTTACTTATGAAAATGTTCGGAACCTTTTTATAATATACTGAGTTAAAAATTTCCGAACCTGTGTTGATACTGATATTGAAATACAAGAGACTACATATATCATAATTTAATTTTTACAACAGTATATAAGATATAAATGCTACGTTTCGTTTTGTCGAAATATTGGTTACAAACTGTAGGTCTGTGTGTTTGCAGGTTCTTTAAGTAATACGTTAATTAAGTAATTGATTTGGTTATATTTGTCATGATTTGTACAAATCCTTAATCTTGTAATTTTTTCTTCAGAAAGGCCCAGGGGCTACTTAGAAGTTGGGTTTGTACCATACTTGTCGACTAAATAGCTTGACATTTTAACCAGTTATTATGGCATTGTGACGTGGGTGCTGCTTAGCAAAATTAATCATTATAACAAAATAAACCCCTAATCCATTACAATGTAAGTAAGAAAAACTGCATTCTTATGCCCTTCCATTTCAGTCTGTTATTTTTATATTACAAATTCAGTATCTAACTACCTTACTAATTTTAGAAGTTATAATATTTTTGTCGCTACATACTCAGCAATGCTAATAAAACGCTTATTTCACACCGCAGTAGTCAAGCGTAGATTTTTCAAAGCAGCGTAACTTCATAACGAGCAGCAGAGCGAAAATGAACATTACTATACCCAACTATCCACAACAACAACATACGAATACCTATGAACTGTAAATATTATTGTACATTTAAGGGTAACATATAAAATTATATGATTCACTTTAAAAACACGTGCGAACAAAAGCTTGGATCATGCTCTCTTTATAAATGATGGTGGATTATTGATTACATCTGCAGTAAAATAAAGTGAAAGTGTTGATATGACAGTTTAGTTTCAAAACTAAATTGCAGTATAACCATAAACAGATTGAATTGTAGAAATAGTAATAGTTAAAAAGCAAAGTATGGTGAATTTTTCAATCTGTTACTTCAATCCGTTAACTTACCATTTTTTATCGATCAAAATTTACAAAATAACAGGTTTGCCAGGCAATAACCTTTTAGTTTATTAAAATTGTGGAAATTCCACATTTTTAATTCAAGTGTCCGCGGGATCAATTTCCGGACATCTCATGCTAATTTCAGAGTTTTCGTGGCTTTCCTTAACCACTGTAGATTTTGAATGTTGAAATGGATATTATCTACATACCATTTTCAAATCCTTCTCTACCTCATGCTACGGCATGTCTGCAACGCGTTTACGCTAAACTACAAATTCTGAAAACGTAAACATTTAAAAAAGATGACACTATAAAATTACTCAAAACTTTTCAACTACTGCTTTACACATAGTGACTAATTCACCGACCCATATTTTTCCACATTCATTACATGAATCTTCTCAACGTAACTGATGGTTAGAAATACTAGAAAATCGCAGGAAAAGGTGATCACTGAGTGTTTTATACCTATATTGGCTATCGTTGATTTGTAGTACTTATTCTCTTTTCAACAGTTGAAACTGTGCAGGTTCAGCTCAGAACATGTGTGATTTGTCTCAATACTCTGCAAACATGTTATAATTTTCACAATATAATAGCAGTAGGATAAATATTCTACAATTTATAGAAAACTATGTTGACTTCAAAATTTTCGTGGTTTTCCAATGTATCTACTGTCATTTCTATGAATATAACTCTTATAATGTTCGCCAGTCAGGAAGTAAAAATTACAATGTTACAATATTTATTTTACTGGTCCAAACCACTTATTTAAATTAAGTGGTCGCAGTCACACAAAACGGTCGTTGAGGTATTTCCTGCTACTCCCTATCCACACCGTGTTCATATCTGCTGTGTTTTGCTCTAATATTGCTAAGTTTGGATCATGTTTTAAGGGTAGGCCGAAACTCGGAGGCATTTGTATGATGCATGGTGTGGTTTCTAGTATCATAAATGTAAGTTAAGCATTGCCAAATTTGAAAGATTTGTGACGCTATGTCCTGTAACTTTTCGAAGCACACGGAGACATAAGGCTTGACGGTTACTATGCGCTTCAGGTCGTTTTTTTAACTGTAGCGGCAACACACGTAAATTATTTTTGCACGTTTACGAAATTGTACTAAAACTCAGTATGTTATTATTTCAAATTAAGAAATTGTTTGAAAATGTTCCAATACATCAGTGTTTCTGTATGGGTGAGTACCAAATATGTCTGCATATTTCGTAGCAACATTTGCTATAAATTTCCCATTTTTTAAAAAAATAACAGTATGGTACTAAACGTTTAAGTAAATTGTTTACGTATTATTGTTTCTTAATGAACATTACTTTGATTTGTCCTTTTATACATAAGTAGAATATTCTTTTATTTAAAACAGTGACATAGTAATTTCAGTGTAAATTATAATCCACACAGTGTGTCTGGAATTAGGTAAGATCACAATAAATAAGAGATAGTTAAGGAGCAGGGGAAACACCTAAAACAAGGGGAAACTAGGGTGGATCAAAGGCGGAATGCAAAGGACAAATCCAAGGCTTGTTAATGGCAACGTCCGCCACGTTTCCCACACATGAAAACTTGGAGCAACCCCTCTGAGAATCGTACCCTGACCGTCGTGGTGGGAGGCTAGTGTTCTGACTCTTACGTCACAACGTCATTATTGTTATACTTGTGAACATTACTATAAAATAAATTCGACTGTGGAGTGAAAAGCTAACAGATGTAGGTCCATAAACTATTTTTGAGAGTAAAAAAAATAGATACAGCGCTGCAAGAGCCTGCGGAAACAAAGAAGGGGCGTTGAGATGACGCCGACAAAAATTAATAGAAAAAAATTAACGTAACTTAAATTCCACAACTGTACATTGGTACAGCCACAAAGTAATTTAGGTGTACTAAACTCAGTTTCATCTATTTTGAAACTTAATTCGTTTAGGTTTTCAACTCTACGGTAAGTTTGTAAGCTTTTGCTTGTAAGAGTACAAGAGCAGCTACAGTGTGGACGTTTTTTCCCCGTCCGCCGTTCAGAGACCTTGGTCGTTAGGATTTCCCCGAGGCTCGTACAACCTAGAGCTCAGCTCTGTGCAGAACTCGGTCCCTCTTTTCCCTGCCTCACGTTACAACTAGTTTAGATTACTTTTGTTTTATTTAAGTTAGTTTAGGTTTGCTTAAAATGCAAAGAAAATACGCTATGAATTGAAAAGCGGTGTTTTCAAGTTAGGAAATCTTTAAAACTATCCTGCAGTGCTACTTTACGTAAGTGAAAGGAATTGTAGACATATATCATTGCCGAAATATGTTCACAAAATTGTTCAACGATCGAACCAAGCATAAAAATTTTATCTCAGCAGAATATTCGGTCAACTGCAACGACGAGACACGCATATTAACGAGAAGCATTTTTTTTAAAAGGAAAATATATGTAAACAACTTTTGTGACGCTAATACAATGTTCTTTTGGAATACAATTTTTGTAGTTGATTTTTGACTTTCACGATATATAGCCTAAGGTGAAAGCACCGAATATGAGACCCTCCCTTAATATGAGACCCCAGGTGATCTGATCAGGTAGCTGTTGAACTCTTGTGACGAATACACCAACTCTGTGTCGGGAACCATTCCTGACATGTGTACCGTCACCATTAACCAGAGGCTGTTCAGTCACGTGTGAGCACGTATTTTGAGTTCTACCACTTCGCGAGTTTTGTGTTAAGCCAACTGTAACGACTTACTACAAATTTAAGTTTAAGGATTATTAATTATTAATACATGCACACCAATTTCCATGTAGGTGGGCTATTCAAGCCGTACTAATGTTTTTGCACTGGGTATTTTATTAACCCCAGTACTGTGGTTTGTGATTGTAAATGATAGCGCCAATTATGAGACCCACAAGGTTGCCTATTACGAGATAGGGTCTCATATTAGGAAAAGGGTCTCATACTTAGAACTCCTTAAAGTGTTCACTGTTGGACATCAAAGTATGTTATAATCATCTATTGTTGCAATACATAATATAGTAATTGAATAGTTTTCAATAAAATATATGACTGACTATTATTACTAACTCTATTTTTAAAAGTATTATAATATGACATTTTTTATAGTTACGTACGTTAAATATTTTTGAAAGCGATTTAAATGCTTATGTGGATTTATTTTATGTAATCTGTGTGTTAGGCTGGTTAAAAGTTTAATTCCAGTGGATACTTGTGTAATATTTAATACAACCGGTAAAACTTAGGCATTAATCCAATACTTATAGTTGTAAACAAAATTAGTTTTTCTTATTGTTTTTAACAGTGCAGTGCAGTGCTCTCTGCCGTTTAAAAGCATTAAACATCGAAATAAATATGATGGTCAAGTAAACGGAAAATTGCAATAGTTACTTTTGTTTCAAGCACCGTCCAAAAGGATTCCCAAAGATGCCCACATGCAATAATAAATATAAGCGTGTATTCAAATGCAGCGAGCTTTCTATGCAAGATGTAAAAAAATATACTCCAAATACTACAAGAATGCTGACCTGATTTCTAAGTAGAACTTTATTTTACATCATGTGGTAGTAATATCCGCAAAACGCAGCCGCCTTCGTGAAGGTAGTAACTCCAAAAGAAAGGTGGATGTAACTTTGTTTTCATAAAAGCAAAGTCAAGGTCACGAAGAAAACATTCAAGTATGTTGTTCAGAATTTTTGGCAGTTCTTCGGGAAGGTCGACCGTGTCCAGAAACTATGCCATAAATACCTTGAGTTAGGTGTCACGCCTCCAGAAACCCGTGGAGGCCCTCGGTAGCAAGTAAAATACGAAAAGAGCAAATCGTTTGTCAATGAATTTATTGAGACCTTCAAACCAGTGCAAAAGCATTACTGTAGGGGATTAAATGTTTTAAGCCAACACTTACCGAGTGAACTGAGTTTGAAGAAAATGAGGCAGATGTACATGGAAGCAAATTTGTCAGAAGACTTATAGGTGAATTATGAATTCTTTCGGAATTCATTCAATGAAAACTATAATATTATATTTAATACTTCCTACACTGATACATGTTCAAAATGCACAAGACTAGAACATAAGGTCTGCAGTATGAATGACAGAAATGAAAAGAAAACAATGAAGATGCAACTGAAAGGGCATAAAATTCGCGCGAAAATACTTTATGAGCTACTTCGGGAAAGAAAGATAGTGAAATACCCCATCCAGCAGCCTACTACAGATGTCAACTATACCCATAAAATTTTACGATTTGTGCAGAGGTATCAACAGCATCTTAGAACACAACCAACACGTTTGCCTATCTTTAGACAGAAAATGAGTTTCCTAAAGGATCCAACGAAACTGCATCTGCTGATCACCATAGGCTCACGCAACGTGACTTGGAGGGTATCACCACAGTCAAAATTTTCTCTGATGGCTGTGGTGGACAAATAAAAACAAAACAATGATTACAATGTTGTCAACTTGGTTGTTACTGGAAACTCCTATCAGTGTAACGCGTCTCATCTTGTACTTTCCTATCGTTGGCCACTAAATTATTCTTCCTGACAGAGTATTCGGTAACCTGGAACGAAAGTTCTGGGCAAAGAGCATTATTGAGAACCCATCTGAAGTGATTGCAGAACATTGTACAATAGAACATTTGGGAGACGGTTGCCCTGTTCAAGACTGGAAAATGTACAGCGAAGAAATTTTGAAGGAAAAAAACAGCACAATGGCACTTTCAGTTCCAAAAAGCAAAAAATATAGTGATTTCCAAGTCAACGACTTGGAAAACAGTGCTGGTTCAGGGAAAACCATTCTATGCATTTGAATGTAGCGAAGCAAAAATCGTCACCATTTTCCAATGGAAGGATCGTAGATGTTCATGCAGGCGTCGAAATCAAGCCTGCTAAATGAATGACATTCGCTCTTCGCTAGCCTTGCACTATGGAGAATAATGGAATGAAAATCAGAAACTTAATTTTTACACCAAACTTTTCAATCATCTGGATAAATTTCAACTTGAATAACATAACGAGCTGAGGAGGAAAATATCTTGCATGATTTGGACATCAACGTATAAACGTGTTGATTATGGTACATTCGAATCCTTCGTGAGAAACATTTTTGTGAAATATATTTTACTAGAAAGTGTTTCTTTTTCTTGACTATTTAGCGTCAATGTAAATTTTATGTAAAGAAAAGGGGAAAGGTTAAAAATTATGTGAGAACCATTTTTATTGAAAAATATTTTGCGTAGTGATTTCTCTTTGTTCAGTATTTTGTGTACTTAAGGCGGCCGCTTACCCCACGCATCAAATGCGTTGCAGCGTGTTCGTAAACAGGTTATTTCTACTAAAATATTACACGTGTGCCCACTGTCCCAACGTACGGAAAGAAGAAAAACTTCAGACAAGGTCGGAACCTCATTGTTAAGACGCCACGCTCATTAAAAACACTGTTTCTAATCCCTCAAACATGGCTATAACCGGCATTTTCAATAACCGTACTTCAAAATGTACTAACCGGATGTATGTGAAACTCATATTGCGACCTGCACTGAACTTAGTTACAGACATTCCACCAATAAAATTATATGGTCACCGCTTAGCGTCCCATAGTAAAAACCGTTCGGCACGAACCCTGCATGCTAAATCAGCGCTTGGCTCGATGAGGTGACGCGGCATTTGATACGCGCTTCAAAGTCGACCTTACTGCTCCGTCGCTTTTGAGCCTCTCACCGAAGGTAGGCAACGCCCTTAAGTGTAAATATTATGTTAGCAATACTAAAAGGCGTTATATTTGTTTATGATACATTTTGCAACGTTATACTAACGTCTAAACCTATCTAAAATGTCTCCATTTAATTCAGTAATCAAGAAACACATTACATACTTCAGTTCCAAAACCAGATAAATCCATTATACAGCTGCAAAACCAGTTAGGTGCATTGTATGATCGTTAATATTAATTGTATTTGACATGGTAGATTATACATTGTGTCTAATACAACAATGTTCGTTTCTTAATTTAATAACGTTTGAATTATATTGATACAACTATTAACATAAATTCTAGAAGTTATTTCTCACTTACAGAAAACTTTTGAAAGTAGATAATATAGCTAGTTTAGCATATCGCCAGCTCAAGTGTTACCACGTCTGGGCGGGTGGGACTTCAGGCACTATGGTATATAAGTGGTTAAGGAGTGAGTTCCTGTCTAGGTGAGCCCTGACAGTGAGCAGATTCGTCCTGATTGTGGTGTCGAAGCAGTGTCATGCTCTACTATCCGAAGGAGGCTTCTGGGAGTCACTCCGGCAGGGAAGATGATGTTACTCAGGGGCTCGTGAGTGACAGTGGGTACTACGCTGGGATGGGTTCCCTTACAGTCACTGGTACTAGCTGAAACTTCCGTTACCCGTTTGCTTGAAAACCTCTCGCTTTCAAGTCAACCTGTAGTCTCCTCTTAGCGTCATTGGATCTTAGAACCGTTGCAGGCTCTGGCGTATGATGCTCTATGCATCCTGGTTCCTCCAGACTGGAAAGAGGTATCTGCCTTGGTGAGTTCACCGACAGATGGCAACAAGGTGAAACCACTAGGTGGGGAGTTAGACTACCTAGATTTAGACCTTTGGGGACCAAGGGTCTGAATTATCACTTTTAAGAAATTCGGATAATGGAATGGCCAGCCTTAGAATGCTATGCACTCAACCGACTCAGGAAAGTGTCCGGGCGGAAAACCCATCAGTGCCATGAAAATAAAGTAGTACTACGGGAGACCAGATAAGTCCCACGGTAAGGTTCTCTTCGCGACTGGTCTGGGTTGGACCCGCAGTAGGGGTGGTTGCCCGCATGCTGGGCAGACTTGGAGAGGAACTCTCCTCAATGACGGATCGACGAGTTGGATTGCGTAAGTGCCCGGGAGCAGGACTGGAAAGACTTTTAGAGGTGTGGTTAGCATCAAACACAAAATAAGAGGCAGCTGAGAGGATGGTCTCAGGAAGGGGAGTATGACGGCTGGCGAGTCCCTGGGATGGGTTCTCCCTAGTTTCTTCTCGTCACCCAGTACCGCCTTTTGGTAGCAGGATTCGAGACACATTGTAGTGCTCCGCTTGGGGGTTAAGCGGTCCCAACTACGTGTTAGCCTGGTCCAATACGTATGGAGGGAACGTGATCTCTCTCTGGCGGGAGTAGGCTTACTCCTGTCGGCGCTTAGGTCTGTAAACCGCTGTGCCAGATGCGGTGACTGGCCTGTCTTAAAACTACCGTAGGATAACGGAAAACACACAACGGTATATTGCCATCAGCACGGTACGTCAAGGGCCATGTTAGTGTAGTGGTCAGGCAACCGGCTTTTCACAACACCTGTCAGGGTCCAATTCTCAGATGAGTCATCACTATCTCCGTATGTGAGAAACGTTTATGTTGTCGTTCACCGGAGGGTTTTCTCCTGTTCTCGAATTCCACCATTGCTCCGTACTTACCATGCCTTATCTCCACCAGCACTGAAGGCCTAGTTATCGATTGACCGAATCGTATAATTTTTAGTAGACCTATTGTAGCGAGACAGTGATTCGGCACACACAGGCGACAAAACCAGTCACACCACCTTTCATTCTCCTGCTCATCGTCACCACTCTCGGTTGCCAGGCAGGACTGCTCCCTATTTTCCCATCTCGCTGACATCACTGGCTGACTGGATGACTCTGTCAGCAGCCAGACCTGCTTGAAGAGCACGCGCTTAAGCGGAGATCGAATGTTACTGTAACGCACGGAAATTTCCGACTGTGGTAAGCTGCATCTTGTCTCATCCCCGGGCTGTGAGAATGTTCTAGGCGTCGCGGCTAGCTTAAAATTCTACTTTGCGGTGGCTAAAAGTGGGTGAGTGTAGCGTTTATCCTGAGTGTGTAACTGCCGGAGTCGGCAGCGAAGGCGATGTTGGCGTCAATGACGACTGCGGCGAGGAGCGACGCGGGATCAGTACATCGAGCAGCGACAGTGAGGCAAGTGCGGACGATACACAGTGATTCAAAACAAAGTTGTCAGTGCCAAAAATACCCTAAGCCCGACATTCTCACACAAAGTTATAAGTAGCGATCGTTTCACTTTGCCACACTCTACAGTAACCATTTCGTTTCTAATCGCGGCGAGGCCATTTTGAAAGTGCCTCCTCATGGCAGTTAAGCTTATAACACCAAATGATGACTGTTTCGTCATCCAGAGTCTTATAATTCAAATTTGTTGATAATGGAAGGAAACATTTAAGTACGTGCAGCAGAATTAGGAAAATAATTCACAATTCACGCTTTCTTATATATTATCAGACACTAGTCATTATAAAGTTAGTTTCAGGACTATCATACAGGCTGTGAGTGACCATCGGCAATTAAATGTATTATGCAGCCAAACATTTATGTTTCTCAACACATGACGATACCATAGTGATGGAATTAATTTAAAAAGTGTTTCTGATGCTATAGTAAATATATTATTACTCTATTACCGTGGCATAAAAGTGTCAGTGCTATTTCGCCAGTCGTTAGATACTTCTAAAACTGTTCTGTGTGATAGTAAATTTCAGGATGTAATATTTACTTTGCGTAGTTTGTTGCCCACACTTTTCTGTATATTCCCATTTTCTTTAACTTCGTCTTGTGTGGCGCTGTATTGCAAAAATCGTTATATATGTATTTCGCTATTAAGTGATAACTTTTGACGACCACCTTGTCTGGAAAGAACATAAAATAAATATTGTTTGTTTGTAACCTTAGACGCAAACTTCTGAGTAAACTACAACCCATACATTTTCTTGTTACGTATGGTAATTTGTTAATATTAAAAAGTGGTAAGAAGCCATGTATTTACTAATGTAAAAAAAGTAACTAAGGTAACAAAACTGCTCACTTTATCCCGAACAGCCTATTGTTTGGTTAGGTATAATTAGAGGTCCGATGTTGCAATTAAAATATTTGTAAGTACTATTTTAAAGGCTTCTAACTTGGTAAAGAATAGACATTTTTAGACTGTTGTTTCTCAAAAAATATTTACCGGATTTATTGTAAATTGAGGGTTACATTTACATAGGACATTGCTACAGTGACGGACTTAATAAAATGACATTATCACTGCTTAAAGACCTATGGTAAAAACGTTACGGCGGGAAAACTGTGCACGCATTTACAACTTTGGGCGTAGAGACAAAATGTGTGCCGGCCGGCGTCACTCGTAGCAACTCATCGATTTTCGCTCCACACACACAAACAAACCTTTTAAGGCGCCCGTCTGCCTGCCTTGTAGCCAGCGTTGCAGCGTGCTAGCAGAACACTTTTATCTAAGAAACTACTAAACGTGTTTCTAACGTGTTGATTTACGAAAAGAACAAACACTTCAAACGACCTCGGAATAGTAGTTTTAAAACATCACGTTAATTAGAAAGACCATTCCAGAGCCTCTCAAAATGACTAAAAACGGCTTTTTCAATCTATTATATCTAAACAACTACTGAAGGAATTCTTGTGAAACTACAATAGAGAGATGTATTTGACATTACTTAAAACTTTCCAGCATTAAAAATATAGGGTCACCACTGAAAGTGTCAGTCAGGCGAGTGTCCTACGATCACTGCACGCCGTTTCAGCGTCTTGCGGTAGAGGTGATACTGCACCAGATGAGCCTGTTAACATCGTCTTTGGAGTCATGCCTCACTCACACTAACACACGGCCACCAGGCGAGCGCCTTAAGTGACGGCCGCTTGCAAAATTATTTTTCTACTTTTCTGAGAAAATTGCTGTTAATAAATTTCTAGTTTTTACAGAGCCGAACAGATGGCGCCAAGTGAAAAACCACAAAGTAGGTATACAAAACTCTACCCTAAAGATTTTTATCGCAATTAGTAACATTTTCATATTAAAATGACCTTGAAATTTTATATGGTCGCATTTGTGCTCCTCGGGTCTGAATGGGTTAAGAGGGAATTGTACATAATTCAGCACCACAAGAATCAGTTTGAAATTGTAGGTTTCTCGAAGTTAATTTGCTAAAATCAAAAACATCATCCTTAGAAAATAGTTATTGCCAACATTCTGAGCATAGTTGTTTCTCGAGTAACGTATTTTTGAAGAACAATTGCTGATGCCGAAATCTCGTACATTTAATTGTGACGCAGCAGATTACGCTAGGAAATGCATTATTCAGGGCAAATGATTATTTGCTCATCAGGTTGATAAGTATCACTAACTTGGTTTGTAGTTTTGAGGTTTTTCATATTGACTTTCGTGGTAAGGTAAGTGGGCTTTACGTCTCGTCGACAGCGAGGTCATGGCGTTTGTTAAAAACTATCCCAGAATTTGCCTGGAGCGATTTCGGGAAACTGGGTCCTCCCGAGTACTAGTCCAACGCGTTACCTTTGTACCAACTGGATCAACATTGACTTTCAAGAGCGTGTATATTTCAATATTATTAGTGTTTTTGTAGCACGCACTGACAAGCTGTACGTACAGTAGGAACGACGTGCTGCACTAACCTGAAGGAAGATCATGGCGACGTGGATGGTGGGTTTCCCCGCTGTCAGTTGTCCGTAGTGTATTGCCTCACGGATCCCAGGAGACTGGCTATCTACCGTCACTTCGGCCGAGGTCACTAGCTCTCCTCCACCCACCTCCGCCCTCACATCTGACAGTACATCTTTCCTCTCTGCTGCACGCGCTCAGACTCGCGGTCTGCGTCGCCCTGCAACAAGGCGAACTAGGTCTGCTCAGTCGTGAACAGGTTTTGTCGGTCAAAAGATATGTCTACGGACGGGTCAGTCATCGCGGGAAAAATTCGGACAAGTGCACATTTTTCGTTCCTTATCTTATTCTTGTTCACTATTCTCTACGATGAGCTGCTACAGACGTACATGTACAAACATACATGCATAGTAACTGAGGTCAACGCATGGGATGGGATGATGTTCATACTTTATTCCCTGCAAACGTGTCGTCGTGCATCTGAATTAAATCCGGAAGGTCAGCGTTCCATTTGTAGTGGTTGTTGAATTATCGTCACTTAACACATTCATTATAACAAATTTCACGGTGGTATTACGCCCATACTATAGACAATAGGGCACGGTTCCTACTCATTATTCTTGATTTAGGTCAAGCTACCTGTACCCGCGAGCTTTTCAGCGATTTAAATTTCACCCTCTGTGTGTGTGTATATGTATGTATATATATATATATATATATATATATATATATATATATATATATATATATATATATATATATATATATACATTAACACACATATTACACATGTAGGGAAATTAACAGCTCACACTCCGGGAGGTGATTTCTCATGAAAAAGTAAGTGGACTTTATATGGGTCCTTTTTAATACAAGTGAATATTAAGGGAGATATGAGCCCTTGAAAATGGAATTTAATAATAGTGTTTGGCCAAAATTTCAAAATTTGTTAGGAGTTAAATTACAATTTTGTAGTTGATATTAAGTGTTATTGAGATATTTAACCTGAAAAGTTTTCAAACCTTTCACTTTTATGATACTAATAACGGTGGCTACCCTCTAATTTCATAAAATTACTTTGCTGTCAGGTTTTGTGAAAATTTCATGCTGTCTGTTCGATAAGTACATCGTAAGGAACATAAAAGTTCTTCATGTTGCAAGCGTCTAGAATGCACCGTTTACAAGAAAAATGCACACAACTATTGCTGTGACAATAATACAACGCCTGCGACATATGCAAATAAGGTACTTCTCCAAAAGTATTTAAGACGTACTCTCAGAAAAATTCAATTTGTGATGCAGTTGTAAAATCAATCCAATTTACTTAAAAAATTTCATGCTCGAATCGGTAAATATGGTAACAAATTTAGTTTTGCATCATTTTTACAAAATGTTACTTTTTTCGAAGAGAAAAATTCGTGGATTTTATGAATATAACGTTCCTTTTGGCACAGTCTGGAAAAATTACAATCGTTTTGAAAGTGTTTTATTTACTTATGTCATCGAATGACAGAAACGGAGTCCCATGATCCCCAAAACAACAAGCAATGGTCGCAAAATCCTTTATTCTCAGATCCTAGTTTCTGTCATTCAGCGGAAAAAATTAAGTAAAACAATTGAAAATGTGTTTAAATTATTTTAGAGTTAAAGGAGGGGATGCATTAAATTTCTGCAAATAAAAAATAATACTTAACAAATATGCTACCAAACCAGACTTGCCAAAATTGCCAAACGTTTTGAGTCGAAATTATTTTCATTTTCTTCGTCTTCTTCTTATTTTTTTTTTTTTAAATTCGCTAGATGTTACGACATGCTTTTAAAACACTGCATCACAGGTTGCGTTTCCTGAGAGCACACCATATGTACAAACCAAATCTCTGTGTTATAAGTACAACTTTTTGCCTACGTACCAGGCGTTGTGTTAGTGTCACAGCAAAAGTTATTTGCATTATTCTTGTAAACTCTGTATTCTAGGAGTTTGCAAACATGTAAGACCAAGTATGTAAGTAGTACTATGAATAGAATTCATATAGAGCACCTCCTGCAGCAACGGAGAATAGTGAACAAGTGCTTATTAACCCTATGGTATGGTTTCTGGTTGATATTTCCAGTATGCCCATAATTAGATCAGTGCTGCTTGTCACTAGCTTAAAACATTTCACAGATGCTTTCTGAGTACTACATTAAATTAACAAACACTATTTAACAATTTAAACAATTCTTACCTGTGCATAACTAACCTATCGTAAACATTTTAGATATACTGTGACACTGATGACCTAATAAGCAGGAAGTTTTATTACAATTGTTGTACCAGGAATATAAAACAAACATACGGTGGGCTAAATTTTTGTGGGTTATCTGTTTGTTTCCATCGCACTCTCAACATCCAGGATGGTTTTAATAACAAAAGTTTTGAACTAGTTATTCAAAGCCGTGTGTGATAAAGATAAGGTTCTGCAGTTACATAACTTTTAGACAATATGAGTATATGAAAAACAATATTTTTCCAACCTCACAGCTTTAATATAGTCATAAATTACCCTTTGTGGCATAATTGTGTAATAATTGTGAATAGCTAGTTTTCAAATGATATATTTATGACGAAATAATTGTTAAAAATTATATATATAAATAACTTAATTTCAAATACCTTCCCATTTATTCTCCATACACTAATTACAATAAATACGTTCGTAACTTACTTACTAATTTAAATTTGTTGTTCTTTAATATATGTTACTTTATGTAATTCGTTTACATATCAGGCTCACACTGACTTTCTAGATTAAAAATCAGTACGTTAAGGCCAAATTTTAAGTATACACGTTGCAATTTCTCTCCATCGACAAATTTGCAGGTTACTTGTTTCCGAAAGGACTCGTAAACATCTAATAATTTACATATCAATATAAAGTGTTGATGCACAGAAATTTAACATGCGTAAATACGCTGTGGTATTTATTTAACACGAAAATACTAAATTTTTTTCGAATGGAAGGTGCAGAAAACGTTTTATAGCAAATGTTAATATACGCCGATCTACCCCACGTTAGCTGATCGATATCTCAATAGCAGATCGCACTCTCTAGGTGTAAGAGGTACAGCGAACGTCCTACCAAAATGTAGGAGTTTGTTCATCTGAGGACTCTTTGTTCTCTGATGTTTTATGACGCCATAAAGTAAAGTACGTTCAGTAATGCGAGGGAACCGTACACACCGTACACATTCAGGCACACAAGTAGCCAATAAAAGAGAATAATTCCCTGCATAAAACCAATTACTGGAATACTGAAATCTATTCTATACGCTAATGATTTCTAAAACAAAAAATTTGCATGCCAAAAATATGGCAGGGTAATAATTAAGACGTCATTGATATTTATAGCACACGGAAATTTTCCAATGAATATTTAGAACCGCATTCTATTCTCACCTATACCAATTTTGCAAATAGATTTTGCTGTACGTTAGTAATATGTTTATGTAAAATGAGTAGTGGGTGCTTCACATGATATTTTAAAGTGCTGAAACTAGAATGTTTAGATTGAGACGACAATTTAAATGTTCATGATTATTTTCAACTAAGTTTTTTTTATTTGCAAAAAGAAAATGTTGTTTGATAAAAGCTGCAAATGTTGTATCAGCGATCTTATAGAGCGAAAGTGTATTTCTGTGCATGTTATTTTACATATTATGTTGTGATGTTTAAAGTGCATTACAAACTTAAGATTTGTTGATTAGATTGTACTATAACATTACGTGTATTTCAGTTTGAACTCCTATGTAGTGTACGAAACGTACCTGATTACATTAAGCATAATTTGCAGACAATGTCACAGTTTTTTTTTTCAATAATAATTTTATTATTGGCTGTTCACATTAAACTGACCACTCCTCAACATTTGTAATTACGGAAAACTGTATTTTATTGGAGCCGAAGAAGTTCAATTTTGAGAGTGTTGAATCGTTTACATTGGTTTTTAGTTTCGTGGATAGTTCCTTATTAAAAGTAATCCTTAATCAACAATAGCCGAAATTTTACATCCACATCTGACAAATTTTCAACAATAAATAAGTTACAATAAAATAACAACGAACTAAAATTGCGCATCTATAGCTGCGTACATCTTTTAAAAAATACTTAGTTTTATTTGATGTGTTGAAAAGATGAATGCAATAAGAATAATTATATTATGAACTTTGCAAATTTGAGAATTCTGTCTTCAATCTTCATAATTCATTGTTGAACCGCGCCGTTAACGTTCGTAATTTTGTATGTCAAATTTCAACTTCAACGTAGCTATGCCAGGGGTGTCATTTCAGGTTTTTATAGGGTGGGGGAAAGATTTTGATTTCCGGCGACAGTGACCTTGTTGCATCTTTTTTATTAATTAAGCATGTATAAATTAGATACTTTAATAATAAAACTTCAGTTTTATGTGCTTCAGTTAGCATTATTTAAATTAAAAAAAACAAACAATATATTTATAAACATAAAACTCTAAATCCAGAGGGGCATTTGCCCCCCCCCCCCCCTGTGGCCACAAATGATGCCCCTGACCTATGCAGATTTCATGTACATTTAATTGGACAACCTTGAAATAAATGCGTTTTAAAAATTTCTAGCTAACCAAAACGTAATAATAAAATCAACAATATATATATATATATATATATAATTCTCGACATTCGGTAGGTCTGCGAATAGGTTTTTATATGTTTTATACTCTTAAGTGCTATTGTTTAGTAAATATTTTTAATTTAATAATTTTAGAACCCGGTCGATAACTGTGTAAGCGATAATTGATCAGCTATCCTGACGAGCTGATACCAGTCTATCTTCACCAGGTGTCGCTGCTGTATTATTACTATTTATTAGACCTCTTCCACTTATATACCACATCCTTACACACTTACAATAAGTTATTTATGTGACAAAACAACGTTTGTCGGGGCAGCTTATATATATATATATATATATATATATATATATATATATATATATATATATATATATATATATATATATACACACACACACATATTGTGCATAATCCACTAAACAACACCACACATTATGTAATGTATGTTCCGAGATGACTGATTCCGTGTACAAAATGTGAGGTAAAGTAATAAAATGAAGGTTTTTGGTTGACAGGAATCTAATATTTGGCACTGAAAACCAACGTTTGATAAAATAACCATTGACATTCCGGGTTAGTTTTAATACTTACAAGATCTAAATTTGTGAAAAGTGGTCTGGAATGCCTTTTACCTCCAATATATAATGGGGTTGTTCGAACCGCCTGTATATCGCGTGTTGTCTACATCCGTTTTCCCGAAAAAGGTTTCCTCGAGGGTGTTGCAACCAGGCAACATATTTTGCTCATTTGGGACTCCTGCTACAAAATGTATAGTTTAATAGCCAAAATAAATGGAATGGCAAAAAATTCTACGTAAAAAGAACTAGACCAATCCCATTATCTACTGAAGGTGAAAGGTATTCAAAACCAAGTTTTCTCAGCTTGCAGATCTTATTATTACTAAACCACACCGGGAAACTCATTACTTATTCCTCCTTACTTTTGGTTATTTTAAGAAGTGTTTTAATGCCAATTTCCGATTGCATATTACTCCCTTATGATTTGCGGTAACTAAAAACTTTCATTACATAACTTTACCTCATTTTTACTACGAAATATTCAACAACATTTGTAACATACTTTCGTGAACATCCGGTATAGTTGACCAGGCTAATTATATCTGTAGTAGCTGCCCGGCTGCGGCTTTGCCCGCGTGGAACAATTTAATACAAACATTAAGTCGTTTTTAAAATATTGGCTATTGGCTGTACTCTCATTTTATGTAATATAGAATTTGCCTTAATCTATTTAAAACAAAAATTTTTACGCCGAAATCAGTCTCTCCAAAACCACCAAGCCAAATTTAAGTAATGATGGGAGCCTATATTCAGAGACGACACACGTCATGTATGGCTGCTGTCTTTAAAATGTGCGTATGACAGCCTTCCCCTACACTCTTTCCACAGCAAAGCCAACAATTTTGTAATCCGGGCTCAGTTCCCGGCTGGTTCAAACGTATTTTTACAAGTGGGAGCTGTGCCTGCATGATGACACTGTGGGATCTCCGGTTTCCTCCGCCCTTCACTCCAGGCACTTATCCATATTCAACCCAAGTCGCCTCTTACTGGCTTAGGAGACCTTAGTTATTCAGAGCAGTCCAAATAACTCTACTGTCCCGTTGCAATCTTCCAGCTGCCACTAATATGTGCGTATATAACAGTACAATAATTCCCGTCGCTAAGTCTTACGTGGGATACGACCCCGGAACCTCCCACACTGTAGACTTACATCATTCCAAATGAATGCTTCAAGTTAGATCCTGAGAATTCTTACGTGTGTGCAGGCCCAAGACCAAAGAGGTTTATAAAGTACTCTTGTAACAATTTTCAGATTTATAGTGTTTTATTTTAGGTTATTAAAATTTGTGTTTAGAATATGAATATAGCATGTTACTTATGACATTTTGCAAAAAAAAAAAAATTAAGCCGGCTTAGGAGGACTTGAGACTTTTAGTATGTTGTTCTGTACACTAAAAGTGCTTGTGTACCATTTTCAAATTTACAATTTTTTTTACATGTTTAAGCCTAAATTGCCTGGTATAGTAACATTTTACTGCTTTTCAACCCCTTAATTGGCTAATTTCATAAAATCCTGAACTTTATATGCACACATTTACTAAGCTTCATTCCTATAAAAAAAATCATCTGGATATCTGAACGTGTTTAAAAAAAATACAAGTGATTAATTGGAAATACGCTTTATTTTATTTAACGACTTTCAAGGTCGAATTTCGAAAAATCCTGAAATACTTTGTAGATATTTGCGTAAGCATTATTCTGAAGAATAATATCACCTTGATATCTTAACAGGTTCATGAGGAATCAAGGATGACGGAAAACATATTTTACGGATATATTCACCCTTCAGTTTCGAATTTCGCAAAATCGAAAAATTTCAGAATATAAATTTGTTTGGGCAATATTTTGAAGTTAAAATATAGTCACTATAGCTTTCCAGGTTAATGAAATGTCAGGGATGATTTGAAAACACATTTTACCTCTCCCTCCTCATACGTTTCGAACTTAGAATAATAATCTCTTCTTAGGGGGTGCCTACGAGTTAAGGAGAAGCTACCCTCAAAATTTCATTGTTCTATGTCCAGCGGTTTGGGCTGTGCGTTGATGAGTGAATGAGAACACTTAATTTTATATGTAGATTAATTTAAAGATATACACTGAATTATGTTATGTTCAGTGCACGTGTTTGTTTCGGATGAAAATAAATAGATACAGGGCTTCTGATAGCAATTACCAACCGGAGGCGTGGCTCTTTAGAGTAGCGTAGTCCTATTTGCAGATATTAAAAGCTATGGTGTGGCGCGGTTTTTCTGATTTTAAGAGAACACCTTGCCCCCAGAAAGATACTAAGTACAGTAATTTTCAGGGTTGAGGATTAGGTATTCGGAATAACGCAATCTTTCTCCGCGGGTAATAATACTACTGATCTTTCTGAAAGTCACAGAATAGGCAAGACGATCCGTGAACGTGAAGACGAACCCGACTTGAGTCTAATACAAAATTGTCAGAATTGTGCAACTCATACAGGATGAGTCGGGAGGAAAGGTACGTGCTTTGAGGGGTGATAGTACTGGTGATTCTCAACAAAATGTTTCTGATAAACATATGCACGTTTCTTAACCGTTTCAGAGAAACCGAATGAAAACAACAAGGAACGGGAAATGTGCAGGTGACGGTAAATCACGGTACTGTTATCGTATGTTTTGTTTAATTATGTACATTTCCTCACAAAACATGTTTAAACACTCCACCACCAACTTCAATGTATTTGCTGTTCTGATAGACAGCTGCTGTGTTGCTGATCTGAGCTCATTAGTACATTGCTTTACTTGAGCACAAGCATGGTAAATACGAGCGAGAAGTTCCTCTCTTGTGTCCACCCTGCGCGTGTAGACTTCGCTGTTAAGCCAACCCCACACACATCAATCCGATGGGGTAAGATCAGGTGACCTGGGTGGCCAAGCAATGACTCCATGGCGACCGATCCAACGCCCAGGATACGTTTTGTTGAAGCACTGTGTCACTGGCCGTACAGAATGTGCAGGAGTTCCATCTTGCTGAAAGTACATACGAGCTCTTGTTGTCAAAGGGATATCCTCCCTGGCGACCCGAAAACATATGACGTACGCGATAACTTGTTTTATGATAACACCGAGCTAAGTGACTTATTTTTAAGATGTGGTTTGTTGACATTATTGCTCAATGTACTGGAACCTTCCTTCACATGTTCTTCTCATGGTGTAACACACCACCAAGTAACCTCCTGAAACTTCCGCCCCCCCCCCCCCATCCTATCCCCCGCCACTTCCTTCCCCGGCCGTTCTAATGTTTCAGAGCAGCGTCCCCTGAGGGTAATAAACTAAGAAGAAGAGTAGGTAACGGCCTTCACCGATGGAAATATTTAGTCAGTTGGCATTTTCCCTCGATAATACAGCCTATAAAAGAAATATTAGTATATTCCCCTTATCATAGACTACTCATAATATTAAATAGAACTACAGGGCTTATTTTTAAAATGTTACTTGCTGATCTTGTTATTTTCACACACGAAACTAAAATAACTGGCTAAATCGGGTTGTAATAGCAGACATATCATATATAATAGTATTTAACTTATCACACGGGGATGCTATTTTAATGACTAAATATACATACAGACTGTAAATGACATGTGAAGTAAATATACATTGATTTTATGACATTACTCAGCTCATGCATATCATAAGACAGTAGTGAACACTGTGTTGATATGCGTATAGTACTATTGCAATTTCTATTTTCAACGGAAATCGTTTTATGAAAACCATTAAAATGAATCCTAAACCTGTGATATGTTACATTATCATTAAATGCATCCGGTAATATTGAAAATATGCACCTTATTCAATCGAAATGATTTTATGAAAACTATTAAACAAACAAATCTAAATGGCAATATTTCGCACGTTCCGTCGAACTTACTCTGGGTTATAATTAGTCAGTTAATTTAGAGTATTATATTGCACATAGCTTATTAGGAAGATCGCACAATTTAAGAAATAACTGAAGTCCCGTACAGAAATCATTACACTGTTTTATTTTTAAAACTATAGGGACAGATCTACGTGGTTTTACAGCACACTGTCTTATTAAATATTATATTTTCAAATGCATTTACACTGTACTACATACACTTTGTATTTTTACCTTACCTTCTTGATTTTCACGTGAATAATGAGCATTCATGAAGAAAATATCTAGTACCCTAAAATACTTCACATTATTAATTGTTTTAAACCTGCTCTTCGTCACTGCTTCACATCATTTAATTAGATTCTATAGTAGGGAAAAATTACATTTCAAATTGAAAAATAAACTTTATTAATTTTGAAACTCAACTCACAGATAAATATAATTCAACTAAAAAAGTCTATGACCTCTGAAAACTGTTTGGTCACTCTTCGAATATTCTTTCCATTTTTACAAGCATTGGTAAAAATTACCAAGAATCTCGTTTCACTTTTTTAAATAGAAAATCTTTTCTATACATAAAATTAAAGTCTTAAGTGCCCCTTGGCACTAGGTTTGTAATTTTTATACGATAAAAAAGTCTAAGACGTTATGTCTAAAATTTTAAAATTATTGGTTACAATTTGTTTTCTCGCTGCCCAGCAGATTTACTGTACTGGTACTTGAAGTTTAAAGGATGTCATAGATGGTTTAGGGTTAGCTACAATTTGTAGCACATTTAATGTTATTGTTAGAAACACGTAAAATTATTTTTTTCCGTAGAAGTATTTTATGAATAACAACATGTCAATTTGTCCAAATTTAAGAAGTTGACGGTAACACAACTAGAAATGAAACACTTTCTTTCTTAATATTTTTAATAAATTTCAAGGCATTCTTTCGGTCACAACGCTAAGTTTTAGGCTAACTATGTCAATCCTTCTTAGTAGATAACATTTACTCCAATATTATAATATAAAGTATACGTCTGTGTTTGAAAATCAAACCCGAAATTATCAGAACTGTTCTGATCAGCACAGTAATTTACATACGCTATATGCGTTAACTAACACATTTTTACATAACCTCTCTCATTTAAATAGTTACATTTGAATGCAGACAACTCTCATTTTAATGACGTCCATCCAGACGCAAAGATATATTGATAACGCAAGAGCAAGGTAGAGAGAAGCTGACTGTAGTAATGCGTCTGTTTATCGCTAAATACGAGATGTGTTCCAACGGTCACTGTTACCGCCTGATTAGACACGTTTTGCCCTGAAATATATACTCAATAAAATCAGCAGTCTATGAGAGTTCTTCTCTCCGCTCGGATTCGATTGCAATCCTTTGCCGTTTGGCTACATCGTCCAGTCGTTTATATCGAGATTGCCTCTCGAATCCGGAACATGTACAGCGATTCTGTACATTTATCTGTTCTGTGTTGCAAGTCTTCGTATGTAGCCACTGCTTGCCGCGACCCATGTCTGTAAACTGACACTTTTAGTTGTCTAAACACGTCCTGCGAGTTAGTACACGAAATTGAATACTTTTTTGGTAGATCAATGCTAGTTCAACAGTGTAACATCTCAAAATATTTTAATTTTTAGTTACACACTTGAGAAGATACAGTTTTTTCTGACCCGCCGAATACAATACTACATCTACTAAATATCGTTTTAAAAGCTTCAAAATTGCATAGACATTTCCTGATTTCTTTATGTGAAACAAAAACAAACTCCGTAGTTTCAGTAATAGAACGTTTTAAGATATTACACAGTTGAACTAGCACAGCGATGTGTCTAACAAAACTTTTTTGAAATGTTATATATTTACATATACACATGTGTGTGTTGGTGTGTGTGTGTGTGGCAGCTTCCAATATAATAATACAAAATATTAAATATATGCATATTTGTTTTGTGTATGTACCTGACCAATGAATGGCTTTATAACCCTAATATATTACATCATATTTATCTGTAACCATTTATTTAGGGAGATTAAAATTTTTTAAAAGTACGTAGTACTAGTAAATATGACGTTATTGGAATTCTTTTGCAAGACAGGCATATTTTTTTAAATATATAAAGGCGTTTATAATAACTTACTAAAGTTAGGCAGTTTTGCTCTATACTGGGTGAGTCGGGAGGAAAGTTACATGCTTTGAGGTGTGATAGTACTGATGATTCTGAACAAAATGTTTCTAATAAACATATGCCCGTTTCTTAACAGTTTCAGAGAAACCTAATGAAAACAACAAGGAACGGGAAATGTGCAGGTGACGGTAAATCACGGTACTGTTATCGTATGTTTTGTTTAATTGTGTACATTTCCTCACAAAACATGTTCAAACACTCCACCACCAACTTCAATGTATTTTGCTGCTCGATAGACAGCTGCTGTGTTGCTGATCTGAGCTCAATAGTACATTGCTTTACTTGAACACAAGCATGGTAAATACAAGCGAGAAGTTCCTCTCTTGTGACCACCCTGCGCGTGTAGACTTCGCTTTTAAGCCAATCCCACATCGTGTGGAAATGTAACACTTGTTGTTTCCATTCGGTTTTTCTGAAACGGTTAAGAAAAGGGCATATGTTTATTAGAAACATTTTGTTCAGAATCACCAGTACTATCACCCCTCAAAGCATGTTCGTACCTTTCCTCACGACTCACCCTATATATATATATATATATATATATATATATATATATATATATATATATATATATATATATATATATAGAGAGAGAGAGAGAGAGAGAGAGAGATAGAGAGAGAGAGAGAGAGCCTGTAAGAGATTCGTGGCTTTAAGAAAGATTCGAAGGTGTGTGTGTAATTCAAAGTAAGCCTAGAAATTTTATAGCATGCACTCTTAGTAGCAGATTTTTATATGTTATTTAGTTTTTATTTCTTATGATATTTCTTGTGTATTTTTTTCTTCGATATTTTGAATGATGTACTGAGATTTTCACTGCCCTTTTTGTCATAGTCTTCTATTTATGTCTTTATCACACCATTTGGTGAGTATCGTGCACTAACAGCAACTTTCCCTACTTCGATAAGGACTAACCCTGAATTGATAAGAAGTCGCTCTAGTGACTACAGCATCTTATTCTGGTCTGGAGAAGGGTTACTTTTTTATCGCATCCAGTTGACATATCCTCTTCCATAGTCTAACCTCGTGAGTTATTATAGACGTCTTAAATGATTGTCTCACACTCTGAAAATCCGTAATTCGCCGTTGAGGTACGTACAGCTTATAGAACGGGAATCAAATCACTCAACCGAACAATTTTAAAACAGCGTTAATTAATGAAACTTTGATATTGCCCCTCTGTGTGCTAATTCACGAGCATACATCCCGCTCCTGAGCGTGCAACAACTTCTCCTGAGATTACCTCGTTAGGTTTCCCGTTAAAAATATATCCTAACAGAACACCGAGCTAGGTGGCGCATCGGCATAACGTTTGAACTGAATTTGGGAGAACCCTTGTTCGTTCCCAGGCTCCGCCCATCCTAGTTCGGTTTTCCATGGTTTCCCGAAAACACTGCAGGAGAATGCTGCAATGGTTTCTTAAATGCCACGGTCGATTCCTCCCTCTGATCATGTCATTGTGTCAAGTTGTGTGACGTCCCTAATGACCGTTCTATAAATGAGACGTGAAATGCAATTACCTTACATAGAAGGACAACACCCAAGATATCTTGTCGCGCTTCCTTTCAGAAGACGGACACAAGAAAATCTTAAGTTCTTGCGTAGATTATCCATTAACTGCTAACAAGTACATTTTGTTGTCACCTCAGATGCCAATTTTTGTTGACAATTAACGGTGTTCCGACCAACCTACAAACAGTATTTTGGGAAAATATATTTAAAAGGCTACATTCAAGCATCTTAAATTATAAGTGTGTTTGAAGATACATAACAGTAGGAGTTAGTTTTATTAATCATTAAAATATGTCGGGTAAATTGACCGCAATTAGTTTTAAAAAATTAACCAACAAAAAAATTACAGAACCTGATTAACTGCTGTTTCATCGTACAATCACACATTTGTTGCTAATTTTCAGGCCTCTGCTGTATTTTTATCTTCGCTAGTTTCATGCACTGTACTGCTAGAAAATAATTTGGCAGGGAAGTCTTCCTACTTATTTTATATTTCTTGTTTTATCGCGAGGAGAATATTACATCATTTAATTAGTAGCACCACGGCCAAAATTTCACTAACAAATTCATTCAATAACAGAGGTGCACTAATCTTGTAACGTGACAAGACGCTGTTCCGGTACTGGTTTTGGAAGAAATAGTTTCCTTTCGCATTAAATGTTCAAAGTTTATGTACGAAAACAGCCTAAAATGCACAGTTTTGCCCCTCTTGAAAATAAACTTTCTCTGGAAAGAACCTTTGTACCTCCTTTCACCGAGTGGTTCATTTGTTCGGAATATACCCATTCCCCCATATATGGCATAGAAAATATAATCGAAAGTTCCAATAATATGATTAGGTACAAGGAAATTAATAGGTGTATTCCTAGTTAATAAGTAGACTAACATTTCACGGCATTGTCCTGATCTGTTCTTCGGAAGCTGTGCTCCATATACTTTCATGTCTTCCTCCTGAGTATGGTGCGTCGAGAGCCACTGGCAGCACTCACAGATATTGACGTAGGTGACGAGGATTCTGTTTGAAGAGGTGGCTCTATACTTTAAGGCTGTTCAAGTGGGGAAAAAATAAAATTTCAGGTTTGTATGAAATATTGTTAGTTTTATAGACGTTACTTCGGAGTATATTTTCCTCTTACGAAAAAAAAAACATATTAGCTCAGCCAGTTTTCCCATAGAGATATATCAGAGTCAAAATTTGTATATATTTGCCTCACACAAATCTTGAAAACTGGTAAACATAGTGAAATGGAAAACAAAATATCAAAACGACATGTCACGGTCAACGGCTTGAAGCATATAAAAATCCATTAAAAAATTTTGCGTTTTAAAACATTTTCAAAAATGTCTAATTTTTGGTTATTTTTAGCATTTTTTAAATAGACTACTAAAATATTTTAAAATGGGGTTCTATATGCTTCAAACCATGGACCGTCACACAAAGTTTTGATGTGATTTTTTTGCATTTCATTATATTTTCTGTTTTCAAGATTTGAATGAAGTAAAAATATGCATATTTTTACCTTGAAATGCCACTATAGGAAAACCGGCTGAGCTATATTTTTTTTCCGTTAGACTTAAAATGCACTCTCCAGTAAGTCTACAAAACTAACTCTATTAAATACCAATATAAAATTATAATTTTCTCCCCACTTGAACACCCTGAAGCCAGTGCTAGCAGAGGTAACCACTTTACCAGTGACTGTGTCAGAGTCATTGTCTAGCTGGTCGCTGAAGGGCGCTGGTGCATGGGAACAGAACAAATGTTGACCTGCACATGGTGTCTGTTAGAATGGTCTACATGATTACATACATAAAGTTACGTGTCCTGACAACAAAATTAGTAGCCGCAACTGCATTCCTGAGGTATTCATGAGGAGTTTAGAAGTTGACTTACACTTTCAGAACACCCGCTTCAGAACATGTGTTTTATGTGATATCATAATCAGTGAGGATAATAATGAAAATAAATGCTTTACTTTATGACTTAAAGTACTTATAAGTTACTACTGATTTGACCAATCAGTAGTTGCCTAAAGTGAAACGATGTTTCGTATCTTAATGATGTTGTAGGAGGTTCGCGGTTGGTTCAGTTGCTTAAGTACTCGCCTCCCGTCAATGTGGTCTGGGTTCGATTCCCGGCCGTTCAGGTCCTCGGATTTTCGCATGTGGGATTCGTGCCGGACGATGCCGCTGGTCGGCGGGTTTTCTCGGGGATCTCCCGTTTCCCCGCCCTTAATTCCGGCGCTGCTTCATGCTCACATCATGTCACCCCTCATTAGCTCTGACGACCTAGATCTTAAGTGCTGACCAAAGTCTCTTCACTTACTTCTTCATCACGTATACTCCATTTCATATAAGTTTGGATAAATTTGACAGCAACTTATGGGCAACAATTTTCATTATTTTGTGGTTTGTTGCTCAATGCAAGACATTGTTATCTTTAAAATGAACCTGAGATGTCCATTTCAGCATTTTTACTGCAAAGTTTGTCTTGTGTAGTTACACAAATAACAAAATATTACATATTATTGCCGCCCATAAGTTGCTGTTAGATTGATCCAAACTTATATGAAATGGAGTATTAAAACATATTTACCTTTGCCTTATCGCCTCCCATACATTACACGCATATAATACCAACTTCATATATTTCCTTTATTCAGTCACGTGCTAGCAAATTACAAAATTTTATCATCTTACCTAGACACATCGCTAAGTCAAGCTTCGACTATCTTGTGGATATATGTTTCTAGCATTTGGTGACAAGAATACAACGATAACTTCATTTAAATTCGCGATGAAATCTTGCCGAATACAAGTGCGGGAAAGTTGTCTTGAACCCGACTAATCATGAAATTAAATCCGAAACAAACATCTGAAAATTGCGTACTGCATTCAATAACCATGCTTCCAGCCAAGGAATAGAACATGCGCGACAGATACGAGAAGTTTCTCTCGACTAGGTCTGCCCATGGCAGAAACTTGCAGTGTGAAGAAGAGGGTAAAAAAGATAGAAAGTAAAAGGGAATGTGAGAACAGAGAACATGGGGAGGTGTTCGTGGAAAACACGCTAGTACCCGACGAGGTGTGGAATAGCCCCTCGAGCCAGTTCACGGATGCTGTGGCTCGCCACACACACATACTCTCTCTCACCTACACACACATAAACACACCAGGGCTACCAGGCTGTAAGCGAAGTGAGAGTCTTTGACCTATAATCAAATACACCATATACCAACAACGAACAGCTTAAGCGCTTTGGCAAGAATTCCGACTGTATTATCTCGCCAAACCACCAGAGAACAGCACCTTATATTTAACTCATTTCAGATGGACGCTGCCAACATAAAAATTCTGAAAAAAGTCTGTATGGAGAACATATTTTCGTTGCATAGAGAAAATAAAAAATAGCAGTACGACAAATACGTAAAAATTAAATTAAACATGTTGAAACAATAAAATACAATAATTATACAAAAAATATCGAAATATGTGTTAGTTTCACGCCGTACCACTAGGTTATAATTCACAAGCTTACTCTTAGTATTTGCATAGAGATGTCCGGTATTAGTCTCTAGGGCACGGTCGTAGAAGAACAGGTCTGGACACTCGCCTGGAAACTTGACCCCCTTGTTGTTTGGCTGCAGTTCACCAAGTTACCGAAATGTTGTGTTTTATTGGCGCTCCTGTTAGGGCGGTCGGACTCAAACTCCTCCCACTTCCTTTCCACTAAGATAAACAATTTATCAAAACGTATTTTTCATCAAATTATGAAATACTTCCGACGCTTACAAATTTAAGAAAAGGCTCCAGCAATCTTTATTTACTTTATAAATTTAACAATGGAAAAAATTGGGCGGAGTTTGAGTCCGACCGCCCTAACTGAAGCGCCAATAAAACACAATAGTATCGGTAACTTGGCGAACTACAACCAAACAACAAGGGGGTCAAGCAAAATACATTGGTAGATAGGCGAGTGTCCAGATCTGTTCTTCTACGATCGTGGTCTCTAGGGTATTTGCAATAATCTATCCCATTAAATAACGCCACTTTCTGACCAGAGATTAGAGAAACAAATGCTTGCTAGAATAGTTCAGAGACAGTTCTGTTTTTCATGCATCTTCTTGTGCAAGTAATTTTTATTTTTATTTTTGTATTTTACGTATTTACGTACGTTATTTACTCTTATATTATTGTTTAATTGAGAGTAAAGCTCCCAATGAAACTTTGCGCAGTAGCAACCCTAAGGAAGGACTTCCAAACTGCCGAATCTCTTGGTATACAGGTACATTCGAGCAACATTTGACTACTATTATGTGTACTGTGCGTCCATGTCACCTGCGTACAATGAGATGTACACCTTCTTGTTCACCGTACACTAATGTGGTCCATGTATAAGGGGATGTAAGTTGTAAACTGTGATGTAAGCTTTCTGGTAGCACTGATACGCATACACACACACATATACGAGAAACGTTACTGTTCGTTAAGTCGCTCCAGGGCGCGTGAAGGTGGGAGGGAAGTCGCGACCTTCAGCTGCCTTTCCTCTTGCTCTGTTACTGTTTACCGCTCAGTTCTAACATCAGTTTTCCTTGTTTGAGACTTGAGAATCAAGTACAGAACATTTGCCGCCTCCTGAAGCTAAACGCTAGTGTACACTCACGTTCAGAAACGACATAGCTTTTTACCCATTCCGCAGTACTTACCATCCATCGATCCGCGTCCTCCCACGTCAATATTAGTGCACTTAATCAGTAAAATATAAACTAACCACTGTAATAGAGAAATATAGTATATTCGAGTGTTAAGAGTCAGACCCTAGCTTAATTTTGAAATAGCCCACTTTATATGAGCCGAAAAATAACGAATACCAAGTTGACATACTGGAAGAGGATGCTTTGTCAATTCTTTTGCTTATTCAATACCTTTTATTGCCATTTTAAAATTAATTTCGTGAAGAAATTGGAAATATTTATTCATGTTCTAACCAAACTACACTGAAATAATTTTTATCTGAAGCGGTTAAATTGCTTCAAATCTCATTAAATAATTCCCGAAAACTGTATTTTTACAATACTTCTTTTAAAATGTAATTAAACTGAGTATCTAATCGGTAGCTATATTTCGCCCATCCCCTTTCTATCTGCTATCAGCTTTACAATGTAACAAACTACGACAAATAATTTTCCAAACAAACAGAAAGATATGATAACATTTTTCTTACTTTGAAAGAAATTAATTTTAAGTCGGATTAAAAATACCAACATTATGACGCAATAAATTAAATAGTTACTTCTTGGTAGACGTATGAATTGACGGCCAAAAGGGGAAAGGCAACGTGTTTGTTGCATACTAACAACAAGGTAGAAAATCTAGAGATTTAACTAAACAGTTAGCAATTATGTACTCAGGTAACTACCGTTAAGTTAATATATAAGTAAAGTGTTGACCGAGATTCGAAGTATCAAATAATACCTTAGTTGTAGGTAGAATGCTTCTGTTAAGTTGTCAGTGCTATATTGACTGTTCCTGTAACAATATGTTCTGTATAAGTAACAATATGTTCTGTATAAGTAACAATATGTTCTGTATAAGTAACAATATGTTCTGTAGAATGAGTAACGATCATCTTTCTTTAATCTTTACAGAACATATTGTTACTTCTACTGAACAGGTTGTTGTAGGAACAATGCAGGCAGTACCAACAATATAACTGGACTGTTGTAACATATAAGTATGGTGCCTACAACAATACTTTTCTTTCAGTGCAAAATCCATATGCAAACATGTTTTGTTGCTCGTATGACCACGTGACGTCCGACGTGTACATACTCGAGGACGTGTTTATTTTAGTACAGACGATGTTTACGACTGTTTGTACTTTTTTACTCTATATATATATATATATATATATATATATATATATATATATATATATATATATATATAGTATTTACGCCAAGGTCTGGACCACGGCCTAAGAAGGACAGTAGCCTATCTACCAACGCTACTGAGTTGATTCAGTTATGACTGTAAGTTCCGCTAGTAATGTAGTGTTGTTTTAACAATGGAAACTAGCTTCGTACTACTAGTACTCCTAGCGGCTGCGACACGATCCTGCTACTCGTAGTTTGATTTAGGCAATGTTAAAACAACACAAATTTACCAGTGGTGTCAATTAGTCATATAGGAGTCAATTTTTATAGCCATTGTCTAGACCTGTTGCTCTACAAACGTAAGTGTTATGCATACTGAGCTGTCTATGTTTCAATAAATTACTCAGATAAATGAAAGCGATTTAGGTATAGCACCACAATAATACAAGATTTAATATTCCGACATGGTGGCAGCGATATCAACTATATTGCCGGTATGTACGAATCGTCCTCGTTTAGTAATGTATTTATATTTCACTTATGGTGATATTGATTAGTTCTCCGACCCTAAGCCTCGAAATGCCCAACGAAGTCACGGAACATGAAGCAGGCATCGGGAATAGGCCAAAGTTATGCTCAACTTTAAAGGGGCACTTTCTTGCACGGGTTTTACATGTCTTAACACGGAAAATGCCGTCATCCAATACAGATGCACTCCCGCTAGAGTTCTGTCTTCGCACGGAGGCTATGCAACTCGAAGATGTAACCAAGTTTTCGTTAGCAATATTTATGCTTATCTTTAACATGGAGTGACCAAGGGGTACAGGACTAATGCTTTGCAATAGTTTGTCTCTGTGTTGACCAAATTGAACAGAGCCATACTGCAGCCTATAACATGCGATGTCCTATACCATGTTCTTTTTGTTGAAAGACATCGTTTCCCCCACCGCTGATAAAGTACACAATTCCCTATCTTCGCCTGAATATGTCAGCGTTCAATTTGGTCTTGCAACAAAAGAGCAGCGTAACAGTCTAATTATTTTATAAAGTCTTTGGGAGAGACAAGTTCAGTGTTGTTTTGTCGTAAATGACAGTACATTCCACTCACGCTAAGTGTTGAGAATAATTGAAAGAACAAATTGGAGCTAAGTGTATATTTGCCAGTTGATTAAATATTTTGTTTGTTGCTTGCTGGTCTACGAAAAACATACGGTGAAAAGAATTAGGAGCAGTGTTGAGAAGTAACTATACGTAATTCTTAGAAATTTCAAGTGTTTATGTGGAAATAAAAGAGTTTATTTTTAACAACAGTAGCCCCATTTAAAATTTCGGTAAAATCGCTCCATTTTTGTTTTAAGTTAACATATACGTGGGTTCGCTACCTGCGATGGTTTCAGGCAGCGTCGTCGCGTACATAGTAGGAGGCTAAGCGTCGTCGTGGTACGGTGAGATAACCTGCCTCTTCCTTATGTCACAGCTGTTTTACTTAGTTCCTTGAACTACTCACAGTTATAAGCTGCGGGATCTGTTGTCCGAAGTGCAGTTTTCATCGTCGAGCGAGGTGGCTACACCGAGGAAGATATTTCTTTGTTTCCTTGAGTAGTGTAGTATAGCCGATTCTATTGCAGGAGCCTAGGAGCCGAATCACCGGATCTGTTCAGTATGTGTCTCGTAATTAAATGTGTACGGTTTACCCACCATCTTGGTTAATGTCCGTTGTCTTGATACCTAGCTACCCTCATTGGCTCAACCTTCTATCTTGTTTTTTTAAAATTAGTTTTATTGTTGTCCTCTAGGTAGGGCTGCCAGTAGTTACTGATCGTCTCCTAGATGGCGTTGATTATTAAGACTTTGGTGCTGAGTCTTTCCACCAGAAGAGCTAGTAGCTAT
>PNEQ01102777.1:0-10509 GCA_003012365.1 Medauroidea extradentata
CCCGTGCATTTAATGAGTACATATTGTAGCTAAAATTTATCGGAGCACTTTAACGTATATGTAAACATTGTACAAGACTATGTAAATAAAAGCACGTGGCAATGTTGATGTTTACATGTAGCGGAAAGATATAAACTGGCAGAAAATAGAAATTAATCAGGGCTTTTTTTAGTGCTCACTTTATTCCGAATCACCTATATAAAACATACAAGATAAATTACAAAAATGCTATCTAAATTTACACTAGTATGTCATGTATACGAATAAAAATATATAAAATATGATTATGTTCTTATTGTACAAACAAAAGTGGTGTATGCTCAAACATTCTAAAAAAAACTTTTTGGTACATAAAATGTATTGCTCTCATACTAAAAGCTATGTAAAACTGATATGTGAAGTATTTTATGTGTGTATGTATATATATATGAACATACAAATATACGTACAGTATGCCTGGAAATAAACTCATGATAAACATATAATGTGAATTCTGGGCAAAATTGGAGATGGAGATATAAGTGGCAAAATATCATATATTTTACATGCAAAATGTGGCAACAGTGCACATAAAACATTGTACGATGTTTTACATGCACAATGTGGCAACAATGCATGGAAGAAGTCTCTTGCGCTCCACATACAGGTATTATTTTGTTATGTCTAGGAAAGGTAGAATCATGTTTGTACTGCTCAGAATTTGAACCTGTGCCCATTATATGCAGGTCAGAACAGCAAGTAATAAGTTATATGTGCCATGCAAGAGGATACTAACTACAGTGCTACATTGCCACGTCGGGCACGTAAAATATCATCGTACAACATTTTGCTACTAAAATTTTCGTCTTCAGTTTTGCCCAGGATTTGTGTGCTGTGCTAATGTGTTTGATTCTGTTCATCCTGTATGTATGTATGTGTTTATAAGTGTATGTATGTGTTTATGTGTGTATGAGTGTGTGCATGTGTTTATATGTATGTGTTTATATGTATGTGTATATATGTATGTATGTGTATATATGTATGTGTGTGTTTATGTGTGTATGTATGTATGTGTGCATGTGTGTATGTATGTAATATGTGAATGTATGTGTGTATGTAAGTATGTATGTACATATGCATGTGTGTGTCTGTGTGTACATAAAAAGTGATTCACAAAACAAATACATCTGAAATTACGTATAATCATTCTTATACCTAAACACTTTACTAAAGTTCACTTGCATAATAGAACAAACACTCGTACATAGTATGTAAAAAAATGTAACAATTATTACATATGAACAGTGAAAAAAAGATTAATTTGCATCTCAAGAAAAGCAGTCGTAAGTGGTACACAACAGATAAAAATCTTATATTTACTATTACATTGGCCATGTTATACACATGTGCGCTTAGGTTTTACCTTCTAAATATACTGTAGGACTCGTACAGGTGTAGCACATTAGAAAAAAAATAGTTCTACGCCTAATAATGTTTGGAGAATTTGGTTACAATACAAACAATTTTCACTCACATAACTGTAACATAAATCATAACATTGAGAGCTGTCTCTAGAAATTCAATAATTCTTTAGAGTGTGATACGGCTTGAAGTGTTCAAGACACAAGGCAACATTACAGCTTTCACGTTTCCAGGTCGACTCTCTCCTTTGCTTCTTTTCTAAGCACAGGAGACAATGTTTGGCAAATTTTTGCCCCTTTAGCTGCAGAGGGAGCAAGTTTCTCTGGAAAGTGCCTGCCCCTCAGGCTTGAAGGCAAATCTCCAGGTGTCACAGACCGCCTCTTGATGACATCTACTTTGAAGTAGGTCTCTAAAAGTTCTTCTGCTAGTTTCTGTTTGAATACATGAAATGTTCTGTCCTTCTTACCATGTAACTGTTTGTACAGCACTTAACTGTTCAACAGCATCATGTCTACAACATAAAAAAAATTTTCTTGTACGCCTTACTATACCTTCTCATTACATGGAATTTTTGTTCATGACTTGGTCTCCTACATCTACACCTCTCATAACTGCAGTAGGCTTCATAATTTTGGTTTTTGTTTTACGATGCACCTTCCCTGTTTCTGCAAAATCAAGTGTGTGTTTTGTAGATAACATGCAGACGTCCCTTTTATCTTTCCACATCATTGACGTGAAGTTTTTGCTGCTGTAGGCTACAGCTTCACCTACTTTTAGTTTTTCTTTCGAGAGTTCTTTTGGCATATTTTTGCGGTTGGTGCGGACTGTCCCGCAAATATTTGTTCCAGCAGAGAACAGTCTGTGAAACAGGTTGGGTGAACTGTACCAATTATCAATATACAGAGAGTATCCTTTGTTCAATAAATCACATTTCTGCATCATTTCCACCACTATTGCAGTGCTAGCAGGAATTCCGTCTGTTTTGTCTCTCCCCACATATATTTTGAAGTCATAAATATACGAATTCGCAGAATCACGGAGTTTATAGAACTTTTCCCAAACCTTGCACGTTTCGATTTGTTGAACTGAATAAAATGCAGTCTTCCCCTGCATTTGATCAAAGACTCGTCAATGCACAAATTTTCTGATGGTGTGTGAATTTCATGAAACGAATCTGATGCCAAAGTTATAATTGACAGAATTTTACGTAGAGGATCTGCTGGGTCCAGAGTTTAGTTGTCCACTAAATGTAAATATCTGTTTAGGGATACAAAACGCCGTCATGGCATAACACTTCTAAAATATGGCGTATCTATAGCAACATCCTTACTCCAGTAACTTTGAAGAGTAGGTTTTTGAACGATACCCATCATGATAAGAAGAGCGAGATACACTCGTAATTTGTCCGGTGTTGTACTTACAAAACTGCTGTCACTTGACCATATTTATTGGTCTGTTCTACAATATGATCCACAACACTGTCATTCATGTATAAAGAAAATATCGCTGCCCGGCTGTAATTCTTATCTAAATTTAGGTTTGGTGCTATGCCAGTAACACCAGTGAAGGGATGACACACAGGCTGTGAAAGAACCCGTTCCCACTTCCAGTCGATAACATCACCGCAACCAGTGTCCATTGCAATGTTTATGTCACCAGACTCGGAATAACTGTCATTTGTGTCATTATGAACTACACGAGAATGGTTTGTTGAAGCATGTTTGTAATTATCACAGTCCATTCCATCTTCACTGCTTGAACTGTCTGAACTCAACATTTCAAAATAACGCATCATTGCCTCATCATCCCTACCACACACAAAAACGTCACTCCTCTTACGTGATGCCATTTTTACACTCAATAAAAATAAATATGTTATATTTACAATAATTATTTCTCAATCCTAACTATCCGCAACACTAATTATGCTCTAAAAAATTGTTCCATCCAGTAGAAAAGTTATTTTGTATGGATGACGGTTTGTACACTTGTCTGTAATTTTTCACTATGCTGTATACCTATATAGCATTAGTACAAGCTATAATTACAAATATATTTCAGGCGAAAACATATTGTAGCCATTTATATAACTTTGTCTCCGACACACGCACCTTTTATGTAAATAAAAATTAGCCGCCGAAATGCAAACTAAATTCACTACTTATAATGACAATTGGAACGACGAGACAGTAAAACCTTCAAACTTTCATTTTTCACTGCAGAACGACAGCCTCGCTCAGAAAGACGCGAAATAAAGTATTGAAATACCTTGCAGATGTCGATAACATCCGTTTTCAAACACTAATAGTCATATTTTCACAAAATTATTCATACATTGTGCTGTCATCTCCAACACGGCAGTAGAACTATAATCGCAGCCTGACAGCGCGGCTGCAATACGAAACACGCGATAAGATAGCAGAGATAAACAAAAAGAGAGGTCACCACATGCTGTTTTCATGCCCAAACGAACATAGCTTCATTATATACTTCATAGATGGCACTGCGAGTTCCTCCAAGCCAAACTAGCGATCTCGCGTACCAGTACGCTTATGGTGTTATTGGCCAAATGTGCGGGCGCATACTGATACGCTTGTGGATGCAAATGGGTTAAAATAGTTTTCACCGTGTTGGCTATTTTTTTAAAGGCAGTAAACACTACAGACTTAGTTAATTATTTAAGTGGCAAAATGTTGGTTAATTGACTTATTTGTCAAAACTGTATAGTTTATCATCATTAGAAAATTACTTGTCACTGCAATAACTGTTTTAAACAAAACTGTGTACAAGTTTTGTGATATCAGCTCTTGTTAAAGCTTACAAAGTAATTACAGTCAACTCCCGAATATCCGGTGGCGGATTATCTGATTTGCGGATTAATCGGCTGTTTTTTAAAGAAAAATAATATTTATTAAGAAAAAATTTAAAATCTTACAATTGTAAAATTCGTAACTTTTCAGCGAGTCTGAAACACCGCGCCAACTGTATTGGCGCGCAACGTGGCAACGCTGTTGTGTGGCCGAGTAAACAATAGATCCCCGTGTTGTTTCATCATCCCTTCCACCTCCCCACCCCTCTAAACGTTTCCTGCTACGCTATCCTGCATCCCGCGGCCGTACTGCGCATCACACAGCACCGTGACAGTTTGAGTTTAGAGTTGTACTGAATCAGTCTTGCGAGAATAATGTCTGCTAAATGAAAACGTGTTGTTCTAACAATCCATTAGAAACTTCAGATTATCAATAAACTTGAAGGCGGTGCTTCTGTTAGCCAGCTTTCGCAGATGTACGGTATTGGAGTGTCAACAGTTAAGGATTTGCGAAATACCAAGGCAAAGATTATTGCGTATGCAAGTGCTTCAGACTACCAGCGGGATGAAGAAGAGGAAAACAATGAAAATATCAACATACGAGAAACTTGATAAGGCTATGTTTGAGTGGTTTAGCCAGAAAAGGGCAGATGGTACCCCAGTGTCGGGTGTAATTTGTGCAGAACAAGCAAAGAAGTTCTTTAAATATCTTGAGATGGAGGGAGAATTCAGTGCTTCGTCGGGCTGGTTTACCAGGTTTAAAAAGTAAAAACCGTCACGGAATACGAGAAATTGCAGTTCAAGGTGAAAAGTTAAGTGTTGATACATCTGCAGCAAGTGATTTTTGTCAAGAGTTCCAAGAATTCATTGAAACTGAAAATTTACAACCGGAACAAATCTATAATGCAGACGAGACTGGCCTGTATTGGAAATGTCTTCCTTCCAGGACACTAGCTTTTGAATCAGCGTAGTGCACCGGGCCACAAGTCCAGTAAAGAACGATTGACGGCCATGTGTGGCGCAAATGCTACCGGCGCACACAAAGTGAAACTTTGTGTAATAGGCAAAGCAAAAAAGCCGCGTTCTTTCAAAGGAACAGAAAAATCTAATTTGCCTGTTTCATATTTCAATCAAAAGGGAGCGTGGATGGATCGACAAATTTTTAAATCTTGGTTTGATCACAGTTTTGTGCCACAAGTGCGAGAGTACTTACAATCGAAAGGCCTGCCACAAAAAGCTGTATTGCTACTGGACAATGCACCGTCACATCCTTGTGCAGACGTTTTGAAATCGGACGATGGACAAATATTTGTCAAATATTTGTCACCAAATGTAACATCACTGATTCAGCCCATGAATCAAGGTGTTATTGCCATGATGATAAAACTGTGCAGGGGCAGTCTTCAAAGGAGACATATCGACGAGGGCACTGATCTCAAGACGTTCTGGAAAATATTAACTGTATTGGACGCAATTTATGGAGTGTCAAAAGCTTGGAACTCAATCAAGCCCACAACCATATCTAAATCTTGGAAAAAAATCTTTCCAGACATCGAAATTGAAGATTTTGCAGGGTTCGAGGGTGAAGAATTTTCGGCTGAAAAGTTATCCGCTTCTTTATGTGGCATGGAAGGGTGCGAAGATGTTGACAGTGCCTGTATTACAGAATGGTATGAGGTGGACTGTACCCTGCCAGGTCACGAGGTGCTGAGCGATGCAGAGATAGTACAACGCGCACAAGGTCAAACAGGAGGAGAATCAGATGACAGCGCATCTGGATCGGAAGATAGTGATGGTGACCTGATTCCACAGAAACGTATTATGCACTCGGCGGCGCTGGAATGGACTGAAAATTTGTTGAATTATTTAGAGGAAGAGAGTGATACACCGTTGGCGGATAAACTCACTGTTAGAAAAATTCGTAGCGCGATTAGGAAAAAAGAAAGTGCATCAAAACAACAAAAACTCATTAATGATTTTTTTCAAGCGAAGTAGGCATGGCTTGTTTGTCGTATGGCAAGTTTTCGTTAGTGTATTATCATGTATGTAGGCCAAATTTTTTTTTATTGTTTAAAATTATATTTTGTTTAGGCCTAACGCAATTTAGCGTGTTTAGGATGAGGAAATGTGTTTTGTGTAGGTCTCAAGTGGTTTTTACTTATTTAAGATGAGTAACTTAAACTTTGTTTATGTGCATGGCTGCAGCATTTTCGTGGGCTTAAGGATAAGATATGCATTAACGTGTTTCAAAGTGTATTAAAATGTTTATTAAATAATCTTTCACACCCTCCTCAATTCTTGTTTTAGTATTTAATAAACGTTGATAAGAAAAACGTGTGAGATAATGGGCCAAGATTGGTTCTTTCTGAAGTGAATTTTATTTTCAAACGGCTGGAAAGTCAACAGAAAATGGAAGCATGTGCGACAAACGTAAGTAGAATGTGTGCCTATGAAATGTTTATTTTTATAATACTGTAGGTGCAAAGATATTTTACTTGAACGTACTTTATACTGTATAACTTAGTTTACCTCCCACAGTTTGTTTTATGTTCGTCTGTTACAATTTTTTTCTGTGCTTAAGGGTGCAAAGATATTTGACAGCCTTATAAATTATTACGTACATAATACTATAATAAAATAAACTCACGCCCGACGACATTTAGTAACGGCCGCGGCAGCGGTCATTATTTATCGAATAGGGCTAGGAATTGGGGGGGGGGGGTTAGAGACTTTTTGTTTACGAGTGGGCCAAAAAAAGGTACAGGCGGATTATCCGGCGTTTTGAATTATCCAACACCTCGGCCCCCTCCGTTAAAATGGTTAATCGAGAGTTGACTGTATTGCAAAAACAACAAACAGGGGTGCATGGCCTTAAGTGTAGTTTCATTGCACAAAATAAAAAAAAATTATTTTACTGTGAAATTTATCAGTATTATAAGACACTTTTACATATGTAAATTGTAAGGTAGCATTGACTTAATAGACCTGCGAGGGATACAGTCATAGTTGTTAATGCGTAGTAGACTTGCACGTGTGAACACTTAACCGCTACATTGTGTTGTATTCATGGCACAAATGACAACAGCCAAGTTTACGACACTATAGTTTAAATGGCATGTAAACATACACATGTGGTTCTGACAACTAAACAGACGCTGCAATAAAGGGGCCAGGAAGACGAAGCTTGCTAATGATTATAGCATTGGTGTGCAAACTGTTCGCAAAATAAAATTTAACTAAGAAAAACTCAATGATTTTGCTAAGCACTGTGACAGTGGTGAGAATCTTTTGAAACAGAATGCTTTGAAAACTTCAACACCGAGAGAATTTTACTTAAAAAAGCCATTCTAAGTTTACAGCAGAAATAAACACTTGTCACTGGTGTGAAGTGTACAAACACTTGCTCCCTACCTAATTAAAATATGTTAAATTTTTTTCTTTCATTTGAAATTTATACCTTAAATTACTGGCTATATGCCTTACTTAATATTGGTTTATTACGTGTTACGGATGATACAACAGGAATCAATAACATAGAAATTGGGGACGTGAGTAAATTAAATTCAGTTTTTAAAATATAACTTTAAAATACAATCAGAAATTTTAAAGTATAGTCTTTTGTTTAGTTTTCTGGCTTTGACCAGCATAGAATTTAAATTATTTTTCTGATATATCCTTTTCTTGTATTTTTTTTTATTTTTTGAGTTTTGGCAGTTTTTAGCAGTGTATAAGTTTGTTCTGGTGAAGAAACTTCTTGTGTTGCAGTCTTCTTCAGGCTGCAGGATTTCTGGTGCCAAAATTGTGGTCGATCGCCTGCTTTATGGAATTCCTTCACAATATAGGTTATTGATGCACGTTGGTCAGCTTTTACATTTGTCTGCTTTGGGTGTTGCGCCTTGAAAATAGTTCTTCCCATTTGCATTTTTGTCCCCAATTAACATTTGATCTTTAATTTGTGTCTTATTTCATTGTGAAATTGATAAATGTAATAGTTGTAACCTCTTTTGATACAATTCTAAAGTCTATTTTCCCCCGGGTTAGATTCCCGGCAGGGTCGGTCCCTGGATTTTCGCATATGGGAATCGTGCCGGACAATGCTGCTGGTCAACGGGTTTTCTCGGGGATCTCCCGTTTCCTCTGCCCCTTTATTCCGGCGCTGCTCCAGCTGCTCCATACTGACCCCATGTCACCCCTCACCAGCGCTGAAGACCTCGATGTTAAGCGCTGACCAAACTCTCACTCTATTTTTCCTTTTTTGAACAGTTTTGATTTTGTTGTAACACTCTGCCAAACTTTCCTCTTACCTGCCCTGTCTGTCCAGAATTTAACAGTCATGCAGTGATGGTGCGGGTGCATGGTTGCGAGGTGGACAACTAGGCCTCGAGTGCGTCGGCATGGTTAATAGGCGCAAATAATGGAAGCTAGAACTTTAGCTACTGTATGTGTATATGGTGATGGTTATTGCGGGAATGAAATAGGGCAGTAAATCCCAGCTGTGTTTCAATTGTTTCTTTTCGTCAAACAGTTGTAAAATAACTGCGTGAACATTGATAGCTAGATACGCCAGAGGGCAAACTAAAGAAGCATGGTTTCTTGGCATCGCCCGAGTGGTTTAACTGCTATTCGACAAGTACCTGCACTATTATGTACGACCGGTACCGGATGTTTTAAAATGTGACCTGTTACTTTTGTCAACAACTACTGTGAAAATAAACTAAATGATTTATGAATTTACTAGTTTATCTGTAAAATTTGACTGTGCCTGATGGGTGGGGATAACAGATGAAATGAATTAACCTATAATTATCAACGAACTATAAACAGCAGCTCATACTCAGTTGCAGCTGACACTCCAGCACAAGCGGTTGTCTTTCGGTATGCTTGCTTGGATCACTTGTTACGGGCACAGCGTTCTATTTTGCTATGAATTCTTTTACTGGTCTAGGATTCAGAGGGTTTACTGAAAAAACCCTTAACCAGACGTGCGTTTTATGTAACTCCTTTAGAAACTTATTGAAAGCATTGAATATATATATATATACACACATATATATAAAGGTATAGAAAATGCACGGAATGTGATTTATTCTACACAGTTTATTGGCCGGAGTTCGGCTAGTTGTTAGCTCCTCCGCTAGGGTGCACTGTGGTTTCCGTCACTCCTCTGCCCCTTCACCCTAAACCAGTGTTTTCACTCTCCCCTAGCTCATGCCGACCCTCCCCCTTTTCATACCAAACTCGTCTTCTCCCCCTCCCACTGCAAGCTATCACCAAACCACCACCTTTATCACGTCTCCTCCCTTTACAAAGGCATAGCAGCCAGTTCCTCACTTCTAGAAAGGAACGAAACATTTCAGCAGATAACAATACCGGTTACGTGCACCAAGCCGTATGAGTAAGCCTCTATGTATGTATGAACAATTCCAAAGTGGCTCTAAACATTTAAATCATACTTAATCTTATATGCTGTACTATATATATAATAAATTAATTTATTTATATCACGATAAACAAAACAACCAAAGACAGTGACACTACTTTTCCGAGATACTGTAAGTACACAAATTTCAAACAAGGATAAATTGGAACACATTTGATAGTTAAAAATAACACATTGTGTGTGTTTAGTAGTCTATAGTTTTCCGAACCTTGCATCAACAACAAAGGTTTATTTATGTCATTGATTCCCCACACTCAACTCTCAAAAATAAGTATGTAATTTACATTTTAAAACTTAACAGCGTCATCCAAACCGAGCAAGGTAAACCAGTGGCAAAGCTCAGCGATTGCATTGAAAGAACCCTGGTTCCTATACCAACCAGGCCATTCTGTTTTAAGTTTTCCACAGTTCTCTGAAATCCAGTGTAGGTGAAGGTCTGCATTATGCCTTAACATAGTTCACTCCCCAATCAAGATTGTATGAATTGAATATTGAATGCCTCCATCACTTCCTTACTTCTCCTTCAAGAACAAAATATTATAAATTGTTTATTACTCCAAATCCAGATATCCCCACATTGCTTCAAGAAAATCTCTGTGGATTTCCTTCAGTAAAAAAAATTAGGATATCTGAAATAAATTAGTAGAAATTATAGTCAAGATATACCTCATGATTTAATAACTGTTGTGTAACAAATTATGAGTATTCACTTATTAGAATAATGTATTTATCACACTATTTATGACGAAGATCTAACCAAAAATACTTTTTCAAGTCAGACAGTAATAAGCTGTTCAAAATATGAACCCATTAATGATATCAGTAAACACTCACTAAAATAAACTATAATATAGGAGAG